>JAODAL010004163.1:80000-160875 GCA_025379985.1 Phyllomedusa bahiana
CTTATAGAAAGGGCTCACTAACAACCTCATTTACATAGATAAGTATAGATTTATGTTCAATTTCTAATTTTTATGCCTTAACAAAGGTTCATAAGAAAGTATCACAGTTTTCAGGAAGACCAATCATCTCAGGCATCAATAACCTCACCTAAGGTTCTAGCACATATGTGGTGGCCTGTTTATTGCCCCTTCAATACACAGCTATTTGTTTTCATGCATGATTGACAGCTCTGTAGTCAATTAGTTCATAGAAGAGAGTGTCTGTTTTCATGTATGACTGACAGATCTGTAGCCAATTACAGAATAGATGAGAGTGTTTGTTTTTATATTTGACAACTCTGTGGCAAATTGGAGCATAGAAGAGAGCGTTGGTTTCCAATGAATAGCTGGTTAACCATGATTAAAAGTGAGTAGAAAAAATAACAATTCCAAGACCAGGTTATTATTAGGTTCATAATATTTTTAGAAAATATCCAACAATTATGTGGTGTGGAGCAATATAGATCCTGGATATCAATACACGATTGTTTATCCACAACCAATTCTTCAATTTTTTGGCAGGTCAGTGGTGTCCCTAATTTAAGACATGATCAAGATATATCCACATTTTGAGTCAAAGGATTAATTCCCCAAATTATTGGTCTGTATTTTAGAGGATGAAAGCCCTTGTGGTTTTTGGGTTAACCATAAAATGTCGACAATTTAGCAGCAACTGAAAACGGAATAACACCATGATTCAATATGGGTCAGTTAGACAACATTAGATAGAGCATTGTCCAGAATTTTTTGCAGCTTCGATCCAAATCCAAGATTTTATATCCACTCCGATAGTATTTTCAAACATGTCTCGATAGTCAGAGGGATTCTGTACTACAAAATTACCACCCTTATCTGCCGATTTGATAACAATACTATTATTCTGCTTTAAACTCTTAAGTGCTTTTTATTCAGCTTTAATGAAATTAGACTGTTCAAAGACAGATATGGGTTAATTGTTTCAAAGGAATCAGTCACCACATGAACCGAAACATCTATACTGTCGATCCATTGTTTCATAGTTTCATAGTTTTGTTAGAGGCTAAAAAAATACGAGTTCGTCCAACTAGTTCATCCGTTGTGCTAAGTGTTGATCCAGAGAAGGCAAAACCCCCAATGAGGTAGGAAGCCAATGTCCTCATTTTAGGGAAAATTCCTCTCCTGACTTCCAATCTGGCAATCAGAAAAATCCCTGGATCAATTACCACCCCCGTCTCTCTGAATCCTTAGTTCACTATAACTTGTTATATTATTACGCTCCAGAAATCCCACTTCCAAACCTTTTTGAACTCGGTTATTGAATCACCATGACCATTCCCTCTGGCAAGAATTCCATAGTCCTCACTTGCTCATTACAGTAAAGAATCCCTTGTACTAAGTTTGAATGTAGAAACTGTTTCGTTCCTCAAGACGTTAAGTGATGCGCCCCCTGTTCTAGATACATCCCTGTGGTATAAATAAATCTTCTGGGTGAGATCTCTATACTTGACCTTTGATGGTATTTAAACGATTTATTATGTCCCCCCGAAAGCCTTCTTTCTCTAAACTACATAACCCTAATCTTGCCAATCTTTTTCTGGTGTACTGTAGTCCACCCAGTCCTTTTTATTATTTGTTGCCCGCCCTTTGTACCTAGTTCAAGCTCTACAATTGTCTTTCCTGTGCACTGTGCCCAAAACTGTACAACAATATTCCATGTGTGGTCCTAACCAGTGACTGTATAATGGTAGAATAATGTTCTCATCATGTGCATCTATGCCCCTTTTAATGCACCCCAATGATCCTATTTTGCTTTGTCTGCTGCTGCCTGACACTGGCTGCTACAATTAAGTTATACCTGTCCACCAGGATTCCCAAGTCCTCCTCCATGTCACGTTTACCCAGTGTTTTTTTCCATTTTAACATGTAATCATGTAATGGATTCTCTTCCCCATGGGTGCATAACCTTGCATTTATCATGTTTAAACCTCATCAGCCATTTCCTCCGCTGCCCAGCCTCCACTTATTCCAATCCCTTTGTAATAACATATATCCCTATTCGTGTTGATTACTTTACAGAGCTTAAGTAATCGTCTGCAAAGATCGATATTCTACTGTTATTCCCTGTGTAAGAACATAAATGAAAATGTTAAAGAGTAATGGCCCAATACTCGACCCTTGTGGTACCCCACCAATAACAGCGATCCAGTCTGAGTATGTACCTTTAATACTACCCTTTGTTTTGCTATCATTAGCCAGTTACTTAGCTTACCCACTTGCACACATTTTTCCCCCAGTCCAAGCATTCTCGATTTTATTACCAACCTTTATGTGGCACCGTATCAAAAATGCTTTAGAAAAATCTAGATGATGATGACATCCAGTTGCCTCACCCCGATCCAGTCAGCAACTGACTTCCTCATAGAAGCTGATGATATAGTCTGACAGGACCGATCCTTTTCAGTGAACCCGTTGCTGGTAACTAACGGCGTAATACATTTATTATCAGTGAGAATACTCCAGGCTAGCATCTCTGAAAAACCTATCAAATAAACATATTACCTACCGCAGAGGTTAACTATACTGGCCTAAAGTTTCCTGGATAACTTTTTTGACCCCTTTTTGAATATTGGCCACCCACTTTTGCTATCGCGCCAATCCTATTTGGACATACCGGCCGTATCTTAGACAGTATCCATGAAAATTAAGATAGGGCCTAATCTACAATGACATCACTTAACTCTCTTAGTACACTGGTGTATAGCCACTGGACCTGGGGGATTTTCTATTTTAATCTCCACAGACGCGTCAGCTCTCTGCACTCTCTGGGTTGGTTGAGTTTTTGTACTCTTCAAGTAAAAATGGCCTTTTCATTCTCTTCCCAGATAGATGTAAGTAGATGAACATGAGCAAAATCATAAGGATCTATCCAAAATTCACTGCGCTGTCTGATTAATGAGTGGGGGGTTGAATTCTATTGGTAGATCTGCTGGTTTATGGTACAGGAGAAGGCAGACACACATACACTACTGTAGGTGAAAGTTCCAGTTGCTTGGGATTTACTTTAGGGCATGTCCCCACGGCACGGGTTTTCGGCCGGTTTCTCAGCCGGTTTGTGGTTTTTCAGACCGCCTGAAAAAAAAACGGCCGAAAAATGAGCACAATGGAGCCTTATGAAAACCGCGAGTCCACAGTCCCCACTTCACAGTTTTTTCCGTCCAGCGGTTTTTCTGCCGCGGGTCCGGCCGCAAAGCATTGTGCAGCACAAGTCCGTTTGGACGGAATCCAGTATCAAGCCAATGTTGAAGTGGGGAGGGCCTATCGAGAGAAAAACCCTTCCCACCCCCTCCGCTGCCGTTGGGTACGCCGGCAAACGTGACAAAACCTATTATGTCCTTTTGCCGTGGGAACGTACCCTTAGAGTGAAATAAACAAGGTGGTTCATATAAAGCAAATAACAAAGTACATCACTGTTACAGACATCAGCCTACAAGCATCAGCACATCCTTAATCTATTTTTGGATATACTGTAGGTTGACTATACTCCCATGCTTAGGTCTTGTGTTTGAGTTAGCATCAAATAACTATTCTTTGTAATCACATAGGCTATTAACTCCTTACCCCAAACCATGAAACCCCTTCTCCATTTAAGGTTTCTAGTAAAAAGTTTTATATCTTTGACCCAATCAAATGCTTTGAATTTAGTACTGGATGCATATGACAGTCCTTTTTTTCAAAAAAACTCAAATTTCATATGGTTAATCAGTACTAATTTAAATTTTATAAAAATGGGGTTCGTTCATCAGGTTCCCAATGCCCTTGTGTCAGAAAAAGTGATTGTGGATCTGTCTGGTCCGTTCTAAAAATATGAGGGTGTATCTCTTCCCACCTCAAGACTGGCGTCATTAATGACTACCTTGTTTTCTAGATTATGAGGGCTGGTTTCGAAGAATGAGACCTCTAATTTTGTTATGAGAAAATCTCTTAGGACCTATTTTTCTTTTTTTTCCCTGGAAGAAAAAAATGTGGTGACATCCCCTCATCCCCTCTTTTTTAAACTGTGCTTTTCTATTGTCTCCAAAGGGGAACCAAATAATCACCTTCACAAAGGAGGTCACACAATTTAGTTTTAGATGCTAAACCCCTCTCACAATTTTTGAACCAAAAAGGCTGTAGCTTTAGCAGAGAACTTTACAGTGTCCCAAAAGGCATCTGCCAGAAAATGATTACAGCTTTAATAAATTGTCAAGCTAAACTATTTTTTGTAGTATGTATCTACTGTCTTAAATTCCTAATCATCTAACAATTAATGCATCCCAGTAGGAAGGCTACATTTCATAATGCTTAAAAGCCTTGTTTGTCACCTCCTTCTATCCTACCCCACCAACTTAAATGCAATGTTTTTTTTCATCATAAGGTCCTGTTCTGAGATGACACCATAGTGTGTATAGGGCTAGAACCAAGACTTATGCTGCCCCAGACACTTTTTGTGCTAACGCCCCCTACTAGTAAACAGGGCTCAGCTGCCCATACATTTTTGTCTGTCAGCCAAACGCTGGTTAGACCCACAGCCAGGGACATGTTTCTCCCTAGGCACCCATTGGGGGGAGTAGAGAGATGGGTGGTGTTAGGAATTGGGGGGTTGGGATGGATGGTTGGGGTTTTCTAGGGTGACAGGTGATTTGTGCAGGGTCTTTGGGGTAGCAAGTGGAGATGGGTTAGTTTATGTGTAGTTTGGGGGGGCTTGTGGGGTAACAGGTTGAGATGGGTTGGGTTATGGTGGTGTTGGGGGGTTTGTGGGATGACAGTTGAGGGTGGGATTGGATTATGGGGATAGATGGCAGTTGTATATTGTGTTGGTGCTAGGCTGCACAACACAATTGTTGGGGGTGAGGAGTGCATGAGAGGGAGTACAAGCCGCATCTGCAGCACAATCCCTGAGGCGTCCCTCACCCCACAGGACAGTGTCCGTGAACTCTGGCCTTTACCCTCTTTCCCACCTCCCCATACACACAACCGTTTTGTGCTTTACACCAAACCAGTTAAAACTGCCCAACCCTTTATAACCCAACCCCCCAAAATTTTTCCCCAAAGCACCCCTTACCCAGATAGATGAGAGTTGTATATTGTGTTGGTGCTAGTGTGCACAACAAAATTGTAAAGGGGTGTTGGGAGAGGAGTTGTTAGAGGCCCAGCTCATAGGCACAGTCCCAGTGGCCCGGGGGACCCTCCAAGGATTGTGCAGCGGTTGTGGGCTTAACCCCCCTGGATCATATTGTACGGTCTGAACTCAGTCCCCTGCACCTCCTGCAGATCTGCCTCATTTATGATTTCGGGGGTACAAGGGAGGGAATTTTCTGCTGTCTTTTTTTGTGTGGTTCTTTTTTTTTTTTTTAAAAGGTTTTCCCCCTGTTGGAAAAATAATAGCTTTGGGTTTAAATTTTTTTTTATATACAATGACCACTGTGGGCTGATATCGGGGAGTGTTTATTTAAATGAATTTTTTTTGGGGGGGTGGGGGTTGTTTTTTTTTTAAAAACTGGGGGTAATGGAAGTGTTAACGATGCCTCTGCATTATTTTGGGGCTGGGTTTGGTGTCACAAAAGGTGACTTTAAACCTACTCTCACTAATACCTCAGTACCCAATGCACCAAAGGTGCTGGGAAGAGCTGGGTAACCATCAGAAAAAGACCATCAAATGTGATGGTCACCTTCTCGGGCAGCTGCAGGATGGAACTTTTAGGATGGGAAGAGCCCAAAATCCATAGATTTTCCCCATTTGATCGTATCAGCCTGCAGCTACTTGTTTTACCTTGGCTGATTGTAAAAAATTGGGGGACCCCCACCTTGTTTTTTTTCTTAAAATGTTTTTTTTTTAAGGTTTCTAAAAGTCACCTTACAAAATGTTTTTGGCCTTTTTAGGACATAAAATTTACCCCCAACAGATACTCTGAGAATTAATGTGTTTGCTAGGGGGGGGGTGAGGATGATTATGTTAGGTGGGGCATGGTTAGAGGCATGTTCTGGTGTGATTTCATTTGTTTGGCTGTGGTTGGAGGCATGGCCTGGTGTGTCCCTCTTTGAAATCTTTAAAAGTTGAGAGGTATGGCAGTACCAGCTGTACTGCCTTAACAACGGCCCTACCTGACATTATCCTTTTTCCTGTGTGTATAAAACCAAAGCGGGTGGGGGAAAGAAAATTTAACCTTTCCCACCCCCTTGCCCATTAGCCGCTGATGATCTCTGTAAGATGCTGCTGCCACCAATGACACCCCAACCCGTGCTTGAAGAAGAGTCGAGTGCTCAGAAGACTGCAAGAAAGAGAAAAAAAAGGTGAAAAAAACAAACCGCCAAAGAGGTGTCTAGAGAGATATACTGCCTTGGTTGTGTAACAAGAAGAAGGTGCACACATATTCGGCAGCCAGCTCTCTTCTGTACTTCTGATTTTGTAGCTGTAAAGTCTGGAAACTTCTTGCACAACATCCAGTTCAAACTAAGGAACAAACTCACCGTTGCTACATAACACATTGTTATTGTAAAAAAAAAAAGTTTACAAAAAAAATTTATATTAAGTTAGTGAATAAAAACCCCAAAAGTCTTTTAATTATGCTCAAAAAAAACCTCTTTCCTTGGTCTGTCACTTGACAAGCGTTCCACTTGCCAGATGTTCTTTTGGGTTGCATACTGTAAAAATGTTCTACGTATTGTTTTGATTTTATGTGGCCGCAGCTTCTATAAAATAGAAAATATATATCGTGGCTTTGATGATTGTTTGTTTCTTCTGTATTTTTTAAAGTGAGCAAAATATTTTTCTGAATTTCTTTTAACTTTAGGCAATGTTCAAATGTTGGTAAGGGGATCATTTTTTAAAGGGGATAGTTTATTTGAGAAGTCACTTGTTGAAATACTTTATCTGCGTATAGAGTGGTGGGTCCCCTCTATCACTGGTTTTTTTAAAATATATATATAATATATAAATATAATATATATATTTATATATATATATATATATATATAATATATAAAATTTTTATTTACATATATATATATTATCTTTTATATATTATGGTTGAGCTAAAAAATGTTATATAAGTTATATACAGGGGGGAAAAAAGTATTTGCCCCCATCAATTGTGAAAGTTCTCCCATTAAAAAAAGTTGGGGGGGCCCTGTAATTTGACATCTGGGTTTACCTCAACATGGAAAAAAAATGAAAAATAAATCCAAAAAAAAAAAAAAAAAAAAAACCCATTGTCTGATTTAGGGAATTTTTGAAAATTTTTGGTGGAAAAAAAAGTTTTGGGACTAAAAAAAAGAAGTTTTTGGCTCTAAAAAACTGTCACTTCTTCTTTAAAAGGTCCTCTGTCCCCCATTCATTACCTGTAGTAATGGCACCTGTTTGAACTTGTTATCAGGGCCCCTGTCCACAACCTAGTCACATCCAAAATCCACTATGGTGAAGGGCCAAAGAGCTTCGAATGCACCCGAAAAAAAAAAAATTTTCCCGACCATTTGGGAAGACTGAAAATTGCAAAGGCAAGCAGCTTGGGGTGAAGAAAAGAAGTGGGAGAATTTTTTTGAAAAATGGAAGCATACAAGACACTGATAATCTCCCTCCATCTGGGGGTCCATGCAAGATCTCACCCCGTGGGGTCAAAAAGATCCAAGCACGGTGAGCAAAAATCCCATAGCCCCAAAGGGGGGGGCCCCATGAAAGACCTGCAGAGAGTGGGACCAGCCAAAACAAAGGTACCCTCAGTAACACATTACGCTCCATTGACTCAGTTTGCAGTGCCGTGTGTTTCCCCCCATTAAACCCGTAATGTCCCGGGGCCCCTCTGAAGTTTGTAGAGAGCATTGGATGATCCAGAAGAGAAAGGGGAATGTCATTGGTCAGATGAAACCAAAAAAAAACTGTTGGTAGAAAAAAATTATCATGTTTGGAGGAGGAGGAATTCTGGTTGATCCAAAGAAAAACCCCTAACTGCTGTGAAGCATGGGGGTGGAACATCATGCTTTTGGGGCTGTTTATTGCAAAAGGGGCCAGGGCAAATGATCCCCGTCATGAAGAATGAAGGGGCTTTTATCGTGGATTTGAGGCAAACCTCTTCCAAAGCAAAAGGATTGAAGAGAAACGTGGCTGGGTCTTTCAGAGAAATGATTCCAAGCACACCGCCAGGGCAACGAAGAGTGGTTCGTAAGGGATTTCAAGGTTTTGGAGTGGTTAGCCAATCTCTAGATCTCAACCCCCTGGAAAAACCCTTTTGGGGGGAGTTGAAAATCTGTGTTGTCAGCACAGCCCCCAAACATCATTTGTTAGAGGAGATTGCATAGAAAAAATGGGCCAACATACCAACAACAGTGTGTGTCAACCTTTGAAGACTTACAGAAAACGTTTTTCTCTGTCATTGCCAACAAAGAATATATAACAAAGTATTGAGATGAACTTTTGTTATTGACCAAATCCTTATTTTCCACCATAATTAGCAAAAAAATTATTTCCAAATCAGACAATGTGATCAGGGTGAAATAAGTATTGACCAAAAGAAACATCTTGTGATGGGTAAAAACCAGTGATCTGTCTCAAGATCTTTGCTACCTTATTGTTGCAAAACATAGTGATGGCATTGGTTACAGAACAGTTTCTAAACTACTGAAGGTTTCAGTGACCAAGCAGAGAAGCCTTGGAGTATTTGCGCGGCTCCTGACCAGTTTAAACACTGCGGAGCACTACTTGCCTTAAATGCCATTAAGAAAACTAAGCCATGCCCACATTTTTCTTCCTAAATGTTTGTAGGCCTGATGAAGCTGCCAGATTCTGTCAGGTGGGGAAACCCTTAAAAAATGTTGGCTCATCATCCATTACAGGAAATGTTCTTTTCTGTCAGTTTAAGCCACTGAACTGATTTCTTTATACAGCGGGAATGTTGTAGCAACCTTGTCCTAGAGTGGAGATCCCACTTCTAAAGAGGTGATTTCAGTTACCTATGAGACAATTTAGTGCTTCATTAAACTGGAGGTCATTGTGTTACTGGAAATCTCTCTCTTGTGAACAGAAATTTCGGGCATGTGGATGCCATTTTGTATTTCAGGTTGTAGTTTGTATTTTTAAATAGAAAAACAAACCGTTCGCTCACCAGTGGACCCGTGCTTGAATGAAGTTGATGTTATGCATGGAGCAAGGAAAAAACATCCGGCTGTAGATGCACAGTATCCACAAATACGAAAATAGAAATAGCATCCAGCAACTCTGAAAATGTAGATAAATTCTAAAACGCACAATTTATTCAATTCCCAATTAAAAACATGATAAGATCATAGAAAAAGATATGCTGGTTTACACATGTATTTTTTGTATTTTTATAATCCTAAAAATATAGTAATTTAAAACAAAATTTAAATTTAAAAACCCCCCCACTGTACAGCCCAAAATTTGCCTCGGGTACATACATCAGCCCCGATGGGACAATACCAATAAACAAAGATAATTTGATTGGAAAGTATTTATCACAATACCGTAGTCTCCTGTAAAGCTCCCACAGGGCCCAAAACTGATGGTCCTAGGTCCACTATCCCTACAAAAGACCCTTAAAATCTGCAGGCTCATCGCCCAGATAAGGACAGCCCCACCACTGATGACTCTCCCTCCAGGGCCCTATTATATCCCTTACATACAAAGGCAAATATGAATTGATAAATTAAATCCAATAAGGGTCCTGGTAAACAGAAAAAAGATCCCGAATCGTTTCCCAAACATTAGTAGGTTCATCGGGGGACTAAGGTACAGCCCCCCAGATTTGGGGTTAGAAAATGTAAGTGTGCCTCAAGATTTGGGTGCCCAAAAATTTTAGGGCTACCCCATTTAAAGGTAACACCATGACCCATAACAACATTCACCGTTAATACCTAACAAAAGGTAATTTAGCGCATGAAAATTGATCGTTTAGGGAATCGCCGTGGGCATCAAGCATAAAAAAAAAACCACCTCCAAGTGTTGGGTTCCCCCCCAAAAATACACTTTCGTACTTTAAAAATAAAGTGTGATCAAATTTTTAAATAATACAAAAATTTTCATGTTCACTCACAATAGAATAAATCAAACCAAAAGGTCTTTGTAGAGAAACAAAGCGCCTCCTGAACCTCCGATACCCATGCAGAATTATTATTACAAAACTATTTTGAACATTATCAGTCTATGCTTAAAGAACGAAAACATAAGCAATACATTAGAGATTTATCTGAGTTTAAAGAGAAAAAGGCATACAGATACCTGATTGAAAGAAACCGATATCTCAGGCTGGCGGTGGAGAATTGATCCCCAGGTATAGATCTAGAGGGAGATAGCTGAATCGGAGAAGATTTGGAAATCCAAAACAATCAAATCAATCTGCCAGAATGCCCACTTCTTGGACAGCAGAATCCCTGGCCTCCTCTGTGTCTTCATTTTTCTCCTCTTTTTTTCGAGGAGGTAAAGGGAAACCCCCCTTTGGTTTGCGAGAAAAACAAAAAATGATTTTTAAAAATATAATGACAAAAATATCTTAACCCCCCCACAGAAAAATATTAGTGATGACTCAAGTAATCAGAAGGGCCTCCCTTTGTTTTCCAACAACGAGTTTGAACCCCTTTTTTTTTTGGTCGGATTTAAACATTTTTTGTTCCTAAGTTAAAATGGCTCAAATTTTGTAAGATAAGAAAAACAGGAGGCATCTGACCTTGGACAATCGCAGGAAGATTTTGAGGGGGTCAGAATATTGTCCTCTTTTGGAGGAGAATATTATATATGATCCATGTACAACACTTAAAGCTAAAAGCATGGTTTGGCCAAAGACGGATTGTCTTGAAATTTAGTTATTTTTGAGATTTGGGGTCCAGGACTTTTAAAAAAATTTACTATGATGTCACTAAAAGTCTAAAGAGAAAATTGCTTTATTGTGGTTGAAAAAAATAATTTTTAATTAAGCTATCGATAAAGGGGGAAATATTGTTTTCCCTTTTCACTTTCAATTTTGAAAAAATGTGCCCCCTTGACTAACCGGGGATTTTTTATGCGATCTGAAGATCCAACTGTTTTGGGGTTTTTGAGCCCCCTTAGGGAGATTGTGATTGATGCCCTTGATAGAATGATTATCTCAAATGATGAATGTAAGTTTATCTTGCTACCACATCCTATGGTACTTACTTTTTATTCACTCCTGAAGGTCCATTTAAAAATCTATCCCCTCAAAAGGGGGGAAATTTTTTATCTAGGTAAAAACTCAGTGATGCAAAACGTGAGTGTATATGTTGACTGTGCCCTTTGTGATTTTGTGACTGCATTACTGCCATACATTGATATCTCCACTTTATTAATGAAATTGATGGGTATAAGGAGAATAACATTCTGGTGTCAGTAGATGTTGAATCTTTGTACAATAGTATACCTCATGTACAAGGTTTGAAGGCGGTTGAAAATTTTTGTAGCACATGGAGGGTTCAGCACGAGAAACGTGCAAGTTTTATATTACAATCTGCTTGAATTTGTCTTCCAAGTACTACCACCAGCTGAGGGGTACTGCTAAGGGGAGCCCATGCGCTTCCACAAATAAACTATTTGTGTGGGTGGTGGGAAAGTGGTGTTCCCAGATGCCAATGAAAAATGGACCTCCTTGGTGTTGTTCTGGGGACGTTTCATAGACGACATTTTCATCTTGTGGAATGGCTCCAGTGACACCTTTGAGAAATTTGTTGCATCTTTAAACATCAATGAAAGTGGATTACATTTCGCGTTTGAAATTAATACATCTAAGTTAACATTTCTCGATGTAAAAATTAAATTTTATTGTGATTTAGCCCAGACCTTTATATTTCTTACCTTAACTGGACATACTTATATTAAACTGTGTTCAAATCCCCTTTCATAAAAGTGGTTATTATTTATATTTTGGACTCTATGCTAATCATGGTGACCCATAATGTTCGTTCCCTGTTTTTGTGATATAATTTTCATTTACACTCTTTCCTTTCATTCTATTTTTGGTTCCTTTGGACCATTCATTATCTACCAAGTATATACAGAATGACATTGTGTGTATTGTATGAATGATAAGCACATACATGGTTGTCCTTTTGTCTCTTGAATTAAGTTCCTTCCTTTCTTCGTGTAACCCATTCTGTTTTCTGGATCCCTTCTTTTTTGTTATTTTCTTTGTATAAATATATTGTAATATACTATTAATAACTAATATATCTATGATATGTGCTCTGTGAAAGTACATAAATCGTTTCATCATGATCTACTTGATATCTAGTGGTGATATGTACCCCTTATTGTTATGTATCTTTAATTTTTATCTATTCCAAATGTCAGCGGCACTCTATCAACTAAGTAAACATCAAAGGCATATAGGAATTTTTGAAAAATGCATTACTGCTAAGGATATATGAAAACCTGGGGTTCTTAGTTCACAATTTTGATCAAAAGTGTTTGAGCTCACCTCCCAATTGCGTCAAGGGGACCCCAGCACAGGTGAGTCCTAACACTAAAACGTTACCTCTCTTGGAGCCTATTCAGACTCCAACACCTTAGGGAGTGAAAAGGACTAGCAATTGAATACCCTGCACTGATTTAAAACCTATGGAGATGGGCGGGGTGCAAAAAGCCAATGAGGCAGCCACTCCTCATACAGACTAAAAGAATACAGTTTGGCTATGCACACACGAAAACATTTTTTGAAAAAAATAAGTATAGGTGCACACTGGCGAGGCAATAATATACATCTATTCCAAATGTCATCGGCACACTATCAACTAAGTAAACATCAAAGGCATATAGGAATTTTTGAAAAATGCGTTACTGCTATGCCTGTGGCTGCCTCATTGGCTTTTTGCACCCCGCCCATCTCCATAGGTTTTAAATCAGTGCAGGATATTCAATAGCTAGTCCTTTTCACTCCCTAAGGTGTTGGGTCTGAACAGGCTCCAAGAGAGGTAACGTTTTAGTGTTAGGACTCACCTGTGTGGGGTCCCCTTGACAGCAATTGGGAGGTGAGCTTAAACACTTTTGATCAAATTGTGAACTAAGAACCCCAGGTTTTCATATATCCTTAGCAGTAATGCATTTTTCAAAAATTCCTATATGCCTTTGATGTTTACTTAATTGATAGTGTGCCACTGACATTTGGAATAGATGTATATTATTGCCTCGCCAGTGTGTACCTATACTTATTTTTTTCAAAATATGTTTTTGGGTGTGCATAGCCAAACTGTATTCTTTAATTTTTAGGGGCAATTATATAGCAGTTATTCCTGTAGTATTTAAAGGGGTTCTCCTGCAAGCACAGTGATGGAATGTTTGCTGTGTCTCCCTGCTGGATGGCGGTGCCGCATTGGTGATAAGAGGCTGTGTGGCTGGGCTGTGCATTCCATGTTTGGAACATATTGCCAGCATAAGCCAGATGTTATCATCACAGGGACTGGATGTTCGGGATGCGTTCCAGACTGGAATGCATCGTGAACAGAGTCAGATGTTGTCATCATGTGGACCGAATGTTTGGGGTGCGTTCTAGGTTGAGGGGAATTGCTAGCCTATATCAAATGTTCAGCATGGGGATTGAAGGTTTAGGAAGTGATTTGTTTCTCTATAAAGACCTTTTGGTATGAATTATTCTATTATGAGTGAATAAGAAGATACATTTATTACATATTGTATGTCATATCTCTTCTATATGATAATAGATAATTCCACGGCACACCAGAAAATACAATGATAATAGGGTTTATTAAAGGAATATATAGTGAGATCAAGCTAATCCAAAGCACAAGGGTTACATATTAATGGAATACTGCACAAGTATAAAACTTTTCCATGGACATAGATACTTAGAATATCAGATGATTGATGTAAAAAACATGTTGACGTTTCAACAATTTGTGCCTTTATCAAGTGACACTAAGGGCATTGATAAAAATCAGGAGATAAAAAGGATACAGAGTAGAGTATAATGAGGTAATACAGTAAACCGGCTGGGATAAGTAATGGCCATTGGACAATAAGTCTTTAGTAGTGGAGGGCCAAGAGAGATGCTATAAGATGCAGAAGCGCAGGACAGACGTCTGGAGGCATCAGATGGCAGCCAGATGGCAGCGATTACCAAAACCACTCAATGGAATGCTGCTATTAGTAGTCATGTGTTAGGTAATCAACAGGTGAATGTTGTTATGGATCATGGTGTTGACTTCAAATGGGGTGGCCTTGATGGGTCTTGGCTAGCCCAGATATCTTGAGGTACACATTATCGTTTGTCTAACCCCAGCTATCTTGGCTTCTGCACCTTAGTCCCCTGATGAACCTAATAATGTAGGGGAAATGTGTTAGTACCTTTTTTTTTTTTTCTGTTGACCCGTATTGGAATTAATTTATCAATTCCTATCTGGACTTGTATGCCTTTGTGTGTAAGGGATATAAAAGGGCCCTGGAAGGAGAGTAATCAGTGGTGGGGCGCCCTTTTCGGAGTGATGACCCTGCAGATTTGAAGGGTCTTTTGTATGGATTTGGTTAGGGACAGTGGACTTCGGAGCCATCATCTTAGGCCTGTGGAGCTTACTTGACAGGAGAACTACAGTAGCTTTGTTATACTTGTTTTAAATTAAGTATAAGGGCTTGTTCACACAGAGTTTTGCCTCCGTTTGAACATATGCTCTTTAGATGCGTCTCGGGGACTGACAGGATGGACCCAGAGACGCATTTAACAATTAGCAGTGACTTTGTCACTGTCGGCCATGAGGAACACGCAGCGGTGTTCGAATGAGAGATCGTCGCTGCGTGTTTGCATCACGCCTGTCAGGTCCGTCTTTCAAAGAATTGACATGCAATTTTTTGATCGGGTCCTTAAAGCGGACCCGACAGGCGCGAGGCAAGCACGCAGCGGCGATCTCTCATGTGAACGCCGCTGCGTGTTCCTCGTTGGGCAGTGATAAAAGTCACTGCTAATTGTTACATGCGTCTCTGGGTCCGTCTGTCGGTATCCGATATGCATCTAAAAAGGGTATGTTCATACGGAGGCAAAACTCCGTGTGAACAAGCCCTAACAAAGATGTTTTTTTATGAATGCAGTTTCATAGTTTCATAGTTTGTAAGGCTAAAAAAAGACAAGTCGTCCTTCTAGTTCACCCTGTTGTGCAAGGTGGTTGATCCAGAGGAAGGCAAAAACCCCAATGAGGTAGAAGCCAATTGTTCCTCATTTTAGGGAAAATTCCTTCCTGACCCCAATTGGCAATCAGAAAAATCCCTGGATCAATGACCCCTCTCTGAATTCCTGGGTCACTATAACTTGTTATTATTATTACGCCCCAGAAATGCACCCCAAACCCTTTTTGAACTCGGTTTTTGGGAATTCACCATGACCAGTCCCTCTGGCAGAGAATTCCAGAGTCTCACTGCTCGTACAGTAAAGAATCCCTCTTTCTATGTTTATGTAGAAACTTCGTTCCTCAAGACGTAAAGGATGCCCCTTGTTCTAGATACAGCCCTGTGTATAAATAAATCTTTGGGAAAAGATCTCTATATTGACCTTTGATGTATTTAAAACATATTTATTATGTCCCCCCGAAGCCTTCTTTTCTCTAAACCCAAATAACCCTAATCTTGCCAATCTTTCTGTGTACTGTAGTCCCCCCAGTCCTTTTTTTATTTTTGTTGCCCGCCTTTGGGACCTGTTCAAGCTCTACAATGTCTTTCCTGTGCACTGGTGCCCAAAACAGTGCATATGTATTTTATTGTTTTATCATAACTTTATAGATTGCAATATGTATTATATGTACCTTTTCCATTTATTTATTTCTTACAAAATAATGTGTTTTTTATTGGAGGCACAAGGCTTTTGTATTAATTTTTTTAAATGTTAAAATATTTTTTTCTTTTCTACTACTAAATGTTATTGACTGTGGCATATATGGCGGTTAGTGGCTGAGTTAGAAGCTAATACCGATCCTGGCATTGCACCAAAAGCACGGTTGTACATTGTACATTGTAACTGTATTACCATCATTTAGCTGTATCATACATAGAAAATGGTCTTATAGCTATTTGTATGTATGTATGTTAAACATATTATTTTATGTAAATCTTTATCGACCCCAACTCCACTGTTTTGCAAAAACACATAAACTAACAAGTTTATCCCAGAGAGAAAAGTATCATGTAAAATATTACTTTGAATAATTTATTTAAAATAATATTGTAAACAAAAGTGTTTAAAAATAGAAGAAGAGAACCCAAGGTAGTGGCACTGTCTTATGCTATACTATTTAATGGCTGCAAAATAAAGATACAGATAAGGTAATAGGTATTTCCTGTCTCTATATTACCCTACCAACAGGTCTATTATACCCTAAAGGCCTTTTTTACAGTGTAATCATCCTGACAAGAAAGGCCCCGCCAGGATGCCTTTCCCTATCAACTTTGGACCCTTGATGACCTTAATTTTAAGGAAAGGCGACCCAGGTTAGAGTTAAGTGCCTCAACGTGTTTCAATTCCACCACAATCTCCTTGGGAAACAAATCAGGATAGAAAGCCCTGAGAGGTCACTAGGAAAAGAAAAAAGGGGGGACCTTATACAATGTAAAAGAGTTGTGGCCTATGGGGAGAGGCAAGTCCACCAAAGATTCCCAAATATTCACTGTGCTAAATATGCATTGGAAGGATACCTGCATATGGCGGCCGCAGCAGAGCTTTCACTTTAAATAGTCCATATAGTACTAAAAAATGTACTACCAAACCTAAATCAACCCTAGTACTACCCCTACAAAGCTATAGTATGAATAAAAAATAGAGGCTATAAATAAAAATTTCACCTCTTTCCGTGCCTTTTCAGGACTTTTCTGGGTGTAAGGGTCTTCGCTAAACTCTGTTCTGATTAAAAACGGCCACTGTTTTGGCACTGGTCTGTGGGAGAAAAATGGGTATGATTGGGCGTGCATGAGGGTGGTTAGAGAAAATGTAATCCACGGCACACAAAAATTAGGTAGATAGAAATCATGATACAAAACCTCCATATATTGGTATTATTTATGGAACGTAACGCAGTTTTCAAAATATATTTATCTGTTCCAGATCATAGATAGATAGTTGGTGGCATGCAAACCTTTGTCACAGCAATTCAGCTGTTGTGCCTTTATCAAGTGACATCTGCATCCTGGGATAGAGTCAGGGCGAAGCATGGTATGCTTAAAGGGGTTGGCTCGCTACAATGATTGGGTTTTAATTAAAAGATCTTTAAAAAACAAGCAGCTTTGCAATAAAATGTTCATTACAAATGTCCTACTGATTTTGAGTTATCCCTGGTAGTAGGAGGGGCATCAGCTCCTCAAACCCACTATAGCCACCGACCTGTTGATCTTTCTCTCACTGGCTGTCAGTGCTGGTGACTCATCAGCTTCTCAATACAGGTCAGAGACAGAGCCCCTCCAGCACGTATGAGCGACTTATTGATGCTTCTGTAGGGGAGGGAGGGGAGGGCTCTGGCTTCTGTGTCTGTGTAGCTGTGCTGCCGGGATTAACCCTGTGTGTGCCTGCTCCCTCCTGCTCTCTACACAGATTGAGGAGAGCAGAGGTGAATCTGATCTGTGGTCAGTAGGATGTGACAGCAGTGAAGTGTGTTACTATAATCATGATGTGTATGTGGAGCTTTGACTTTACTAATAGAACATATATGGGGGGCATGTGAACGGTTCATATCCCTCACTGCTCTGCTGTATTAGTGACACATCGTGATTATAGTAACTCACTTAACAGCTGCCCTGTGTCTGTTCTGATGGGAGGACAGCACAGAACAGGGTTTGTTGGTTGTTGCTTGAGATGTGGATAGAGAGTTGTATGCTAAGCAGGGGGTCTGGGAAATCTTGCATCCCCCTCCTGCTCTGCTATTAGCATACACAGCTTCACAGACCTCTCCACACTCATAGATCAGCCCTCTCCTGTCTCCTGACTCTGTGGAGAGGAGCAGCAAGAACTCGACCACAGCACAGTGCAGCTGATCCAGCAGTGAGAAGCAGACCTAGGCAGGCACACACAGGGTTAACTCTGCCTGCAGCAAACCCCCTCGCCCTCTCCCTGCTGTATAGAAGTTACTGCAGTTGGAGGAGGAGAGCTGTCTGTGTTCTGAGGGGAGGAGGGAAGGGGGAGGAGAAGAGGCAACAAGAAGCATGCCCCTGAATTCAAAAATCCTATGGTGCCAGACACACTGAGGTAGGCTGAAAGCCTGTAATGAGACAACTCCTTTAAGAAAAGTGTTGATTGAATGGTTTTAGAAAAGTTAGGTTTGAGTCGAACTTCACGATTTTTTAGAACTCGAGCCGAACCGAGGTTTTCATGTTACACTCGATTGAAATTCACGTTCGACACGGGCGTTTTTAGTTTCACTTTCACATGCTTCCTGCACTTTTGGCGTTCATCCAATAAGTGCAGAGCACAGAGGAGGGTCAAAAACATCACCACTGAGAGTGTAAGGATCACATTGGCTGCTAAAATCACATGACCCTGTTATGTGTATGTCACTATATTTCCTGCCATTTGCAGTTCACTCTCTGTACTGAACGCATAGCTCTCAGTCTGCAGGCACACTATTTCTCAGTGATTTTAGCTAGCAAAAGCTGCAAGTTAGATTAGTTAGGGTTGGGGGTACAGCAAGTTTAGGGAATCACTGGCAGCAATAGTTAGGGATTTTTTTTTATTACTGACTGCATCTTTCCCATCTTTATCCTCAGTGCCCAAAAGTTCATTGTTCCAGTTTTGGGGGGACATCTAGTGCACAAAATCTCCAAAAAATTGTGAATCTCGCAAGAGAACAGAGAGTGACTTTTGATCACTATATTTACTATTTTGCCATAGGCAAACTTAAACTCAATCAGTTCTCCATCTGTAAAACACTAAAACGTAACTTTTATTATGTATAACCAGACTTGATAACATAAAGGGAGTTATTCCCTCTTTCAGAAGGAAAAAGGGTTAAATGATGAGGTTGGAGATCAGGTTTTTAAATAGTGTGCATAGAGGTTAAAGAGTTATACATAATAAAAAGTTACGTTTTAAATGTTTTACAGATGGAGAATTGATAGAGTTTAAGTTTGCCTATGGCAAAATAGTAAATATAGTGATCTAGTGCACAAGACACCTATAGCAAATCTGCTATAAAAAGAAATCGCTTTCATATACTCATTTCTTACTGCAAATTTGATTCTGTGCCCAAAAGTTCATTGTTCCAGTTTTGTGGGGACATCTAGTGCACAGGACCTATAGCATATCTGCTATAAAAAGAAATTGCTTTCATATACTGGTTTCTTGCTGCAAATTTAATTCAGTGCCCAAAAGTTAATTGTTCCAGTTTTGGGGGTACAACTAGTGCACAAGACACTGTTAACAAATCTGCTATAAAAAGAAATTGCTTTCATATACTGGTTTCTTGCTGCAAATTTTATGCGGTGCCCAAAAGTACATTGTTCCAGTTTTGGGGGTAGAGCTAGTGCACAAGTCACTGTTAGCAAATCTGCTATAAAAAGAAATTGCTTTCATATACTGGTTTCTTGCTGTAAATTTGATTCAGTGCCCAAAAATACATTGTTAGTGTTCTTTCATAAGACACTCTTACCAAATCTTTAGCTTTTTAATATTTAGCTTTTGAACATGGAGAGAAGTAGAGGTGGTAAGCGAGAGAGAAGGGGCGTAGGATGTGGAGCTAGAGGTACAAGACAAGTCACTCCTTCTAGTGCTCCGGACAACACACAAGCGAGCACGGGACCGTCAGGCCTGTCATCGCTTGGTCGGTTCCCTGTGAATCTCAGTACTAAAGAGCAGAGCCAATCTGTTCTTCAGTGGTTAACACACCCTACATCCAGCAGTTTAACCTTCTCTTCCTCTCAGTCACGGGCACAAATGTCATCATCATCATCAGTCCAACCTGAAGCAAACCCGGGCCAAATGTCACCCAATAAACAGACTGCTCTAGATAATCCATATTCCAAAGAGCTCTTTGATGACACAATGCAGTTGGGGTCAGGAGGCATTTCAAAAGATCAAGAGGCCAAAGAGGATGATTTTGTCTGCTCTGACGCCCAATCGCTGATGCCCTCAGAAGGAAGTAAACTGGTCCTTTGGCAGAAATCCCGAGCTGTCAGCAATGCCTCACAGTGCCTGTGGCTTCTAGCCTGCTATTTGAGGATGTAGACTGTCAGGATGAGGAGGTCACCTGTGATGATGATGACATTGCGGATCCAACGTGGTCTTTTGAGCAGCAGTTGGTGAGCGCATCATCAGCGGAGGAGGAGGATGATGGGGTAGTGTCAGTGTTGGTCCAGCCGCAGAAAGGGAGAGGGCGGTCCGCTGACATTACTCCGCCAGCCATGGTCCGTGGTGGCAGCGGGAACACCACTATTAGGTTTTCACCGTCGAAGAGGTCCAGGACCTGTGAAGCCTGGGCCTTTTTCGATCAAGCCTCAGATTCGCCAGGTTTGCTTTCAACACATCAGAAGAGGAAAGAATCTAAAGAGTTTAAGCACCACAAGCATGAACAGGACACATGCATGTAAAGCAAGAACTGCTGTGGAAGAGTCACTTGGAGAAAAAAGGCCACACAGGTCCTGGGCGTCCAACCACTGTGACATCTTCTGCCTCCTTGGCCACTTCCAAACCCAAGCGGTCCTCTGCTGCCAATGGTCCGGAGCAGCATGAGAAAGCACCATTCCCAGTCCGAAATACTGTTGGTCAATTCTCACCAGCAACACAGCCTACACCTTCCACTTCCATCAGTGTGACCTGCACGCAGTCCAGCAGCCAGTCCGGCAGCCAGCCTTCTGTGTACCAGGTGTGAGAGCAGATGAAACTATTTCATCCCAAAGCCAAAAGCCTGAATGTCGGCATTGCCAGGCTGTTGGCCTTGGAAATGTTGCTTTTCTGCCTGGTAGACACAGATGTGTTCCGCCACATCACGACCCTGGCATGCCCCCAATATCAGATGCCAAGCAGCCATTTCTTTGCCAGAAAAGCTGTCCCTGCCCTTGCCCGCCATGTTGCAGAAAAGATCTCCAGTGCGTTTGCTTCATCTGTGTCCATCAAAGCCCATCTCACTACAGACACATGGACTAGTAAGCACGGTCAAGGGCATTACATCTCACTGACTGCTCACTGGGTGAGTTTGGTGGATGACAGCGTCTCTGGTGATGGGTCTGGGCTGACACTCTTCAACACTGCCGAAATGGTGCAGAGTCCAGATCCCCAACCTCGACGGGTAGCATCACATGCCAAGAGAAACCAGGCCATTAATTTGTCTTGGAGACCATCAACACACAGGTCAAGAGCTGTGGACTGCTCTGAGCACTCAGACTGAACAGTGATTGGGTGCTAAGAACCTGGCGCCAGGCAAGGTGGTGTGCAACAACAAGAGAAATCTCCTTGCTGCCCTTAGGATCGGTAGACTTACGCACATCCTTTGCCTGGCACATGTCATGAACCTGGTTGTGCAGAAATTTCTCAAGTGCTAACCAGGTCTTGTTTACTGAGGAAGGCTTACGGTCTTAGCTCCTACTTCCGGCGTTCACACCCTGCGTCTGCATAACTGCCAGCGTTGCAGCGTCATCTGGGCCTCACGGTCAACTGTCTGATATGTGATGTGGCAACACGCTGGATTGTCAGCATGACCATTGTGGTCATATTTTTACTGGAACAAGCGTTAGACACTCTGCGGCAGCAGGTCCAGGCAGTGATGGAGGAGGAGGAGGAGGAAGAGGTGGACAAAGAGCTTTACTCGCCGGAGGATGTAGAAGGCCCGACTGTTTCACAATTTTATCAGTCTTCTTTAGGTGGTGGTTCGAGGTCCAGTGTGGGTGCAGGACGGCAGTTCAGCTCACAAAGTAGAGTGCATGAGGCTAGCCAGGGCTCTGGTGATGGTCAGGATGAGGGCATGGAGGAGGATGAGGAGGAAGAGGTACCGATACCGGTACCGATTACCCTTCATTGGTTAGAGGTTGGCACAGATTACATGATGAGGAGGAAGAGGAGGAAGATCTGGTTAGTGCCTCGCCACCCCAAGGCTTGGGAGATCCCAGCAGCATCTCACACATGAGTGCTTGGATGCTCCATTACCTGCAACATGATCCATGCATCAAAGCAATCAAAAGGAATGGCAATTACTTGGTGGCCACCCTCCTTGATCCACGTTACAAATCAAAAGTGAGCAATTTCCTTTTACCCATGCAAATTGACAGTAGAATGCAGGAATTGGAGACAGTACTCATTGACCAACTCGAGACATCTGATGTGTCTTCATCACATTCTAATGTCACGGTGGAACAACTTCAGCAACGTGCCAACAGTAGAATGCCAAGTAGCCGCAGCAGGCAGTGTGGCAGAAGCGTACTGGGTGACATTTTTCACTAGTTTTTTACCACCTCACCAACGCCTGCAATGCAGGGCAGCATTCAGACCACCTTAAGACCATGGTCCATGACTACTTGCAGCTCAACACTGATGTTTTTGGATTTAATCTGGACCCATTCAACTTCTGGGTGTCCAAACTGGATGAATGGCCTGAACTTGCTCAACATGTCATATAAATTTTATCCTGCCTGGCAGCCAGCTTTATCTCAGAACGCACCTTCAGCATAGCTGGCGGGGTGATAACTGACAACCATTTCTGTCTTTCCCCTGAGAATGTGGGTTCTTTCACATTTATCAAAATGAATCAAACGTGGATCTCTGACGATTTTGTTGCCCCGGTTGCCAATGTCACCAACTAGTAAACTGTAGCATGTCTTCTTCACAATGTGATAAACATATTCCATCAGCCATCTATTAACATCAGTCATTCATCAGTCATCATTAATCAGTCAGTCTGCCATAAATCATCTATTAAGCGTTTCTGGCCAAATCAAATGGGGCCCCCACTCATTACTAGTTCTTATTTTTTAACATATTTGTGGGCCCATTTTTGATTAGGGCCCCTGACAGGAGTACTGTTCGTACTACCCTATTGGCATCCCTGACGGTAGCAGCTAGTTAGATTAGTTGGGGGGGGGGGGATACAGCAAGCTTAGGAAATCGTAGACAGCAATAGTTAGGGATTTTTATATTGCTGGCTGCATCTTTCCCATCTTTATTCCGAGTGCCCAAAAGTTCATTTCTGCTGTTTTGGGGGTCCAGCTGTTGCAGAAGACACCATTAGAAAATGTGATATAAAAAGTAATCCCTTTCCAATACTGGTTGCTTGCTGCAAATTTTATTGAGTGTCAAAAAGGTCATTTTTGCTGGTTTGGGGGTTATGCTACTGTAGAACACACCGTTTCTAAATGTCCTATAGAAAGAAATCTATTTCTGTTTCTACCAAACAGTTCTACTCTGGTTTCATCTGACCATATAACATTCTCCCAGTACTCTTCTGGATCATCCAAAAGCTCTTTAGCAAACTTCCGTTGGGCCCAGACATGTACTGGCTTAAGAAAGGGGAAACGTCTGGCACTGCAGGATCTGAATCCCTGGCAGCGTAGTGTGTTACTGATGGTAGCTTTTGTTACATTGGTCCCAGCTCTCTGCAGGTCATTCACTAGGTCCCCCCGTGTGGTTCTGAGATTTTTGCTCACCGTTCTTGTGATCATTTTGACCCCACAGGGGGAGATCTTGCTTGGAGCCGCAGATCGAGGGAGATTATCAGTGGTCTTGTATGTCTTCCATTTTCTAATTATTGCTCCCAGAGTTGATTTCTTCACACCAAGCTGCTTGCCTACTGCAGATTCTGTCTTCCCAGTCTGGTGCAGGGCTACAATTTTGTTTCTGGTTTCCTTTTACAGCTTTTTGGTCTTCACCGTAGTGGAGTTTGGAGTGTGACTGCTTGAGGTTGTGGCACATGGTAACTGGCAGGAGCCCCATTATACTTTTTGCACCAGGGCCCAAGTACTTCAAGTTATGTCTCTGCTTTAAAGCTTTGTACATGTGATATATGTGGTGGAAGCAAGAACATCCCAAGCGGGAAGATGGAGGTTCAGCTGGCAGGGGCGTAGTTATAGGGCGTGCAGCGGTAGCAGCCACTATGGGGCCCTGCATCCATCCCAAAAGCCCCTTTGACACATAAGAAGACACCGGTATTGGAAATGGCACATGTTAACTGGCAGGGGTGCCAATAGCGCAGTACTCCTGTCAGTGGCCCTAATCAAAAAGGGGCCCACTGATATATTACAAAATAGGAACTAGTAATGGGTAGGGGCCCCATTTGATTTAGCTGCATGGGGCCCTGAAACGGGTTTAAAATATGACTGACGGCAGCCCTGGCTACCACTGCACCCCCTATAACTATGCCCCTGCCAGCTGAACCTCCATGCTCCCGGTTGGGATGTTCTTGCTGCCACCAAAATTGACATTTTTCTCCGGCCGGGGCTGAAAAAAGTGGTGTCTTTTTAGGGTTGTCAAAGGGGCCCAGTAGCAGCTGCTCCCGCTTTTACCTGCTGTATCGCTGTTCTCATCTTTTCAGTTAGCTTTGAAAGGAATAAATTATTTGCCTCTAAATTTTTTTGCTGGGGCCTTAAAAGCTAAATTTTTTTCACTAATTTGGGTTCCCAATCCGGGTTTACTGTTATGGATGATAATTCCAGATTCCCCAACCCCTGTATGGGGTTAAAAAAATTAACCGGGAACATTTCTCCATTGATTTTAATTTGGTGTTCAAAGTTCATTTCCCTAGTTTGACTGAACTTTAAAACTTAAATTTTCTCAAAATTCAAAAATTTGGCTCCAACTCGACCTTTTTAGGGTTTTTCACACATAAACTAGGTAAGGGGGGGCGGTGTGAGTGGGAAAAGAGCGCAGAGAAAGTGTGCAAAAAGTGATGTCTCCCCGGGCATGGGGGGTGGTTAGGGGAAAGGGCCCGGGAGGGTTGGTGTGTTTTTTAGGGTAGGGTTCAACATCGAAATTTGGGGGGCTTTACTTCTCGCATATTTGCTCCGAACAAACCCCCCGGTAAATCGGTAAAATCTTTTTTCAAGTCTAGAAATATTGAGTGCTGTGAAAACCATTATCGTTATTTAGACAATGTTTGTTCTTCCAATCGTATTTCTTGGTGCATAATGTACGTTTCTTGAAAAAAATTTCCCTTTCCCTGTTATTCTTTCAACGCTTATATGGAAAAAAAATACAAAAGTGGGGAAGCAAAAAAGCTCCCCTTGGGGCCCAAATTACGCTTTGAAAGTACACCATGCTGTAAACAACGTAATAAAGGGGTTTATTGAAACGCGTCCCTTGTGCACACCACTATACTCCGTGTGGACATTCCCTTAGGGTCTTATGCAGGGTTTTTGGCCTTGGGTTAAAATTTGTTTTTAAAGGGAAAAGCCCAAAGGGGTTTATGTTCACAGACGCATGGCGCTTTGCTTTTTAAAAATGCTCTGTGCCCGGCCCCCATAGCCCTTTCACTTTCCCCGCACAAAAGGGTGGGAAAAGGGGTTTGGACATGTCACTTCTTTTTTCCCGATGCTTTAATTCGCTTTTAAAAACAGCAGGTAATCATAGCTCTCAATGAGAGCTAAAAATTACTGTATTTGCGGGCCGTACTTTGGGCGATTCCCGGCAATTCACTCGAAATACGGCCCGAAAAATACCCCCATGTAAAAATTTTAAATTTGGGGGGAGAAAATTTTTGCGGGCTAAAAATACTGCTGGGAAAACCGGGTCTTTAAATTTGAAGAAAATTTCCAAAAGGGGTCTTTAGTTTTGTGTTCAATTAAAATTTTTAAAAGGGTTTGGTAATGCTAATTTCTGACAGCCTCATTCTTCAAACAAGTTAATAGGGAAGTGACTACATTTTCATGCAGCAATAGGGGGAAAAAATTAAATGCCCAGCACTAAAGGTGGTTGTCGGTGCCTGCTCATGGGGGGGAATTTTGGGCAACCCCCAAGGTACAGAAAAAATTGAAAAAAAACCACAGCCCCAAAATTGTAGTTTTTTTTGTTGATAAAGTGAAAAAAAGTGATGTTAAATTTGGCCCAAAGATAAGACAGTTCAATTTTATATTTAAACCCTTTTTTAATTCATGTTTTAGTCACTAATGAAAAAAAGGGGCGCATCCCCAGGGCAGTGGAAAAATCCCGGGCCCGGGGTTTGCCGGCCGGTATTTGTGGGTTTTTGCGGCCGTCCCAGGGCCCGGGGGGGGGACGGCTTTTTTCCAAAATGAGCGGAGGGAAAAGCCCCCCCTCCCTCCCCCTTTTTTTCGTTTTTTATTCCGTCGGAAAAACCCGGGGCGGAAGGAAATGAACAAGTTCAATGTTTTGCCGCCGGCCGGGCCCCGGGGGGCCCAAAACCCTCAGGCGGAAAAAACCCGGGTTTTCAGTGGGACTGCTGCACGGGTTTTTAAAAGAGCACAATTGTGCTTAAATTTTTTGGGCCCGGGTTTTTTAGGCGGTCTGAAAAACCGCCCAAAAAAATTTTTAAAAAACCGGGCCGAAAACCCGTGCGTGGAGGGCATGCCCCTTTAAAACCGATGACAAAAATGGAAAATAGGTGAAAGAATCTGAATCAATGGTATGGGGAGCAATTGGAGAAAATTTGTAGGTTTAAAAGGACACTGATGCATAAAAAGAGGACCTGCCACAACCCGCAGTTTTATATAGATACTGTGGGCGAAATAGAAACCCCCTGTTTACCAGACAGGCATGGTTTTGTGGGGGTTTTTGGTGGGGATCAGGGAAAAAACTCTAAAACCTTTTAAATTTAGTTCTATCATTTTAATTCCCCTTTTTATGCTTGGGTTTATATTATTTGTTTACTAACATGAATTTAAAGGAAAATTTTAAACGGGGGAGTCGTATCTGAAATCACAATTAACATTGCTTTATTTTATTTATTGGGGTAAAGTCTGTTTTAAATTTTAAATTGTTGCAATACAAAATAAAAATCTACATTTGTGTGCTGGGGAAAATTCAAACCAAACTTCATGCAGGGAATTTACATTTTAAAACTTACAGCAGCACTTTGGGTCTCTCCATAGGGACAGAAAACCCTAGAATTCCCAAAGGAGGTGTCGAAACCAAAAAAACGGTCAGCTCTACATAGACATGTATTGAGAATGTGGCACCTGGAAATCGGCAAATTTGGAGTCGGGTATCCATTCTTCCCAAAAGGTGGGGGGTTTTCATTTATGCCATTTATCGCCCCTTCCCGATTTTAATATGGGTTCAGTTTATTATTTTTTTTCAATTTTACAGCATTCCAAAAACTTTTTATTTTTTATTTTTCAGTTGACATAGCCATATGAGGGTTTGTTTGGTGGCACTGGGGGTACACATCATTTACTGATTAACCTGTATTATTTTTTGGGGGGTTTGGATAATAATTAAGAAAATTTGTAAATAAACCAATTATGGCATGGAAAAAAATTTTGGGGGTTTTAAAAATATAACTTTATTCTGCAGATCATTATGATTGGTGTAATACCAAATATATATAGCTTTTTTAAATATTTTATTACTTTTGCACATTAAAAGTATGTTATATGAAAAAAAAAATCTGTGTTTGACCCCCAATCCCCAAAAAACCCTAGCTTTTTTTTTATTTTTTTTACAAAAATAGGGGCCCAAAAGTTGATTTGTTTTTTCCAGGTCAAGTTGCGGTCTTTATCAGTTTTTATAATTCATTTGTAATACTTTTTTAAAAGGGAGTTGGTAAAAGAGTAAATCCACCTTTTTTGCGGGACAAATACTGTATTAATATTTATTGCACTTCAACATCTAAGGAATAAAACAGCTAAAATATTTCTGCTTCCAGCCAATAGAGTATCAACTGTATAATACAGCTGGAACTAGCAAGGAACTGAATCATTACTGCAACTTAATAGTATGGCTGTCACAGTAATGAACCACAAATCATGACAAACTATTGTGTCACAGGCTGAAAGGAGTTAAAGGAGTTGTCTCATTGCAAGCTTTCAGCCTATCTCTGTGCCTGGCAGTTGAATTGAGGGGCGTGCTTCTTGTCTGCCTCTTCTCCTCCCTCTTCCCCCCTCCCCTTAGCACATAGACAGCTCTCCTCTGGGAAGGGGGGGGGGGGGGGTGTTGCTGCCAGAGTTAACCCTGTGTGTGCCTGCCTAGGTCGTTGCAGGCTCCTGGATCAGCTGTATTGTTAGCTCCCCGGAGACATAGAGAGGGGAGTGATCTATGAGTGTTGGAGAGGTCTGTGAAGCTGTGTATACTAATAGCAGGAGCGGGGGGGTGTAAGGGGTTCCTATACCCCTGCTTAGCATACAAATCTGCACATCTCCAGCAACAAACAGACCCTGTCAGAACAGGACACAGGGCAGCTGTGAAGTGGTTACTATACTCAGGATGTGTCACTAGTACAGCAGGCATGAAGCGTTCACATGCCCCTGATCTGTATAGTATTAGAATAGTCACAGCTCCACAGGGCACATCATGATTATAGTAACACTCAGGGTCACTGCTGTCACATCTATTGATCAGCTCACCTCTGCTCTTTTCAATCTGTGTAGAGAACAGGAGGAAGCAGGCACACACAGGGTTAATCCAGCTACACAGACACAGAAGCCAGAGCCCTCCCCCTCCCTCCACTACAGAAGCATGGGAGGGGCTCTCTGCTAAGACCTGTATTCCTGAAGGTGATGAGTCATCAGACCTGACAGCCAGTGAGATAAGGATCAACAGGTCAGCTGCTATAGAGATTTTAGAAGCTGATGTACTACTACTAACAGGGCTAACTCAATATCAGTAGGACATTTGTAATGAATATATATTGCAAAGCTGCTTGTTTTTTAAAGATCTTTTAATTAAAACCCAATCATTGAAGCGAGACAACCCCTTTAATGCACTCTGTGGCTTCTAAGGCTATGTTCACACGGCTTAAAATGGGACGTATTTCAGTCCGTAATTACGCGCGGGAGTGCGCAAATTACGGCTGAAATACGTCCCAGTAATTACGTTGATCCACAGTTCTCATAGAGAACTATGGATTACGTCTCCTCTCCCTGCTCGGCGAATCCGCCGCAGGAGGAGATAAGTGACATGTCATTTTCTAGTGCCGTATACGCGCCGCTAGCAATGATAGTCTATGGGCCGGCAAGGTGCCGGCCCACCGCTGCCGCCCCTCCCCCGTCCACACGGCGTGATTGCGGAGCGTAATTACGCCCTGCAAATAAGCCGTGTGAACATAGCCTAAGGAGAACTACATCTTCCAAGAGGTCCTGAATGTCTGCAGTCCAAGGGCGTGCTAGAATTTGTACTTCCCCAACAGATGGAGTGGAAGGGTAAGACAGACAAAGACAGAAAGTGAAAAAGGAAAGTGCATGTATTTAGACCTTGTCAGTCAGTTGCCTGCACCATTTTCTTCTGAGAGATCCCTGTTATGAGAGAGTGAAAAAGGAAAGTGCATGTATTTAGACTTTTTTCCTTGTCAGTCAGTTGCCTGCACCATTTTCTTCTGAGAGATCCCTGTTATGAGAGAGCACTGGTAACAACTCTGCATCTTAGGTCCAGGACTAATGTGCAATATTGCGGTAATAAATTGCTGGAGGTAAGATAATGTTCTGGAGGAGGGACCCATGGAAGAAGGAAACAGACTAAGCCAAACCAACACAGGACAAGATGTTATCAAAGCATCTACATAGTAAATGGGGTAGATTATTAAATTGTCAATCAAGAAGAGGTCAAGTGTGCATCGCTCTACTCACGGATTGGTTCTAAACATGGATATCAACTTGATGGATCAAAGTCCCACCTGGTGATTCACTATCTGGGCCAGTCTGAGTCTGTCTGCTACATTTTATGTAGACATATTGTCCCTCCCCTCTTTAATACCTTTATTAATTATCTTAAGAATTTCACAGGAGAATATCAATCTTTGCAGATGATACTAAACTCTGTAAAGTAATCAACACAATAAACGATAATGTTCTATTACAAAAGGAGTAGATAAGTTGGAGACCTGGGCAGAGAAGTGGCAGATGAGGTTCAACATAGATAAATACAAGGTTCTGCACATGGGAAGGAAAACACAGGGAAAAAGTGACATGGAGATGGCGTTGGGAATCCTAGTGGACAGTAAACATAATTGTAGCAGCCAGTGACAGTCACATAGGATCATGGGGTGTATTAAAAGAGTTATAGATGCACACAATGAGGGCATCTCATTGTAAAAATCATTGGTCAGAACACATATGGAATGTTGTGTACAGTTTTGGGCACCAGTACACAGGAAAGACATTATAGGTATGGAGAAAGTTAAAAGAAAGGGCAAGGAAAGTAATAAAAGGACTGGTTAGACTGCAATAACCAGAAACATTAACAAAATTAGGGTTATTTAGAGAAAAGATGGCTTTGTGGTGACCTAATAAATATGTATAAATGTATCAATTATATATCAGGAGCCAATATAGAGATCTCTCCCATGATCTTGTAGATCATAGATTACAGAACAGCATGCAATGTCAATCAGCTGCCTGTAAGGCCAGGATGATATTAGCATGTAGAGTCACAGATCAGGGATGTAATATTACCATTCTAGAAAACACTGGGACAGCCTGACTTGGAATATGCGGTTCAGTTTTAGGCTCCAGTTTGTAGAAAGGATGTAATGGAGCTAGAGAGAGCTCAAATACGAGCAACCAAATTAATAATGTGAATGGAACATCTTAGTTATAGGGAGAGGTTAAATTGATCTTATTAGCCTTGAAAAAAGACAACTACAGGGAGACATGATTGATTTATATAAGTATATAAATGGCCTCCACAAAAAAGTATGGGGAAAAGTTATTTCATGTAAAACCTCCTCAATAGACAATGGTACATTCACTTCTTCCAGAGAAAAAAGGATTCAACCTTCAGAGGAGAAAAGCATTCTTCACCATGAGAACTATGAATCTGTGGAATAGTCTGCCCAAGGAGTTGGTAACATGCAAGAACAGTTGAGAGTTTCGTGAAAGGCTTAAAGGGGTTGTCTCGCTACAATTATTGAGTTTTAATTAAAAGATCTTTAAAAGACAAGCAGCTTTTCAAAACATGTTCATTACAAATGTCCTACTGATTTTGAGTTATCCCTGGTAGTAGGAGTACATCAGCTTCTCAAATCACTATAGCCACTGACCTGTTTATTTTTCTCTCACTGGCTGCCAGTGCTGGTGACTCATCAGCTTCTCAATAGGGGTAGGAGCACAGAGCCCCTCCTGCACAGTATGAGGCCACTTATGATGCTTCTGTAGTGGAGGGAAGGGGAGGGCTCTACTCCAGCATCTATGTCTGTGTAGCTGTGCTGCCTGGATTAACCCTGTGTGTGCCTGCTCCCTCCTGCTCTCTACACAGATTGAGGAGAGCAGAGGTGAGGCTGATCTGTGGTCAGTACCATGTGACAGCAGTGAAGTGTGTTACTATAATCATGATGTGTCTGTGGAGCTTTGACTATACTAATAGAACAGATCAGGGGGGCATGTGAATGGTTCATATCCCTCCCTGCTCTGCTGTATTAGTGACACATTGTGATTATAGTTACACACTTCACAGCTGCCCTGTGTCTGTTCTGATGGGAGGACAGTGTTTGTGTTTGTTGTTGCTTGAGATGTCCATGGAGATTTGTATGCTAAGCAGGGGCTATAGGAACACTTACATCCCCCCCTGCTCTGCTATTAGCATACACAGCTTCACAGACCTCTGGCTCCATAGCCACTCATAGATCAGCCCTCTCCCTGCTGTCTCCTGACTCTGTGGAGAGGAGCAGCAAGAACTCGGCCACAGCAGCACAGTGCAGCTGATCCAGCAGTGAGCAGCAGATCTAGGCAGGCACACACTGGGTTAACACACTCTGGCAGCAAACCCCCTCGCCCTCTCCCTGCTGTATAAAAGTTACTGCAATCAGAGGAGGAGAGCTGTCTGTGTGCTGAGCAGAGGAAGGAAGGGGGAGGAGAAGAGGCAGACAAGAAGCATGCCCCTGAATTCAACAATCCTATGGTGCCAGACACACTGAGGTAGGCTGAAAACCTATAGTGCGACAACCCCTTTAAATAACTACCTGAAACAAAAAAATATTAATACCTATGTAGCCATATAAAATTCTAGATCTATTCTGATGGCAATTTTGGGGGCAGAAATTAAATATTCATTTAGGGTAGATTGGTTCTTGTCTTATGGGTTCCAAGTTTTCATCAGTAGGAGACACTAAGATTAAAAAATTTCCTATCCCCTTCCCTTCATCCATATCTGTCCCCACCCTTGGTAGAACTTAATGGACGTAGGCATTTTTTCAACTGTACTTACTATGGAACTATCTATATCCAAGATTGTATCTAGAACAAGTGGGCATTCTCTATGTTTAGAAGTAAAATGGTTCCTACATAGACATAGAAAGGGATGCTTTACTGTAAGAGCATTAAGATTGTGGAACTCTCTGCCAGAGAAACTTGTCTTGAATTCACTAAAAGCATTTAAAAAGGTTCTGGATGCATTTCTAGAGTGCAATAATTTAGCGAGTTATATTGATTCTGGAGGAGGGTCGCTGATCCAGGGATTTATTCTGATTGCCAGATTGGAGTTGGGAAGGGATTTTTTCCCCTAAAATAAGGACATAAGGACCCCTCATGGGGGTTTTTTGCCTTCCTCTGAATCAACACTACAGCACAATAGGCTGAACTGGATTTAAGTCTGTCTTTTTTCAGCCTTACAAACTATGTAACTATGTGAATATGTAACTATATTTTAACATTTTGTTATTGCTAATTTGAAATGCAAACTACAGAGTCCCAGCAGTTATTAAGGGTATATTCATCCTTTTTGAAACAGCAATTTTGAAACTGAAACAGTTACCTTCATCTGGGTGTTTTAGCAGGAAGCACATGGATTCTTACAAGCCGCATTTAGATGAAAAGGACAACTAAAGAAATGTCTGCAACAAATGTGCAGCTTGTAAATATTCCGAACCCTCTTATGAATAGGTAGATGTTTTTGAAGTCCAGAGCATAGTTTTTATTTGCATTTTAGATTCAAGAATAAGGATTTTGTTCTACAACTTTATTACTAATCAATGTGAACATTAATGATATACATGAAATAACCAATTTTACTTGCTTTTAATACCTCCTCATATAACTGCCAGTATTTTATGTCCACAACATTATTTAATATTTTTCATCAGATGATTGTATTTGTTAGTTGAGAGTAAATGACTAACTATAGTTTCATGTGATGGGACAACGCCTATTATTAAATGTAGCTAAGCCAGGGGCTGGAAAAACCCTGTTGGTAGCCAAGAGATGAGATTTAGAATATGTCCACCACACTCATCCCTGCAGTTTAGCATGATAATTATTGCATAGACAATCATTTATAAAAAAAAAAAAAAACACTGCTGTGATCTTCACAATCCTCTTGCAAGCTGTATGGCAAACAAGTGCTAGGAATAGGCCAAAAGGAATTTGAATGAAAAAAATCATGGTTATGCCACAAAATATTGATTTCTGAACTCTTCTTGACTTAAAACATTAGTCTTATTGTTTCTAAAGAAATATTAACTTGTTTTCTTTGCATTATTTGAGGTCTGACAGCACTGCTTCTTTTTTTATTATTTTGATTTCTCATTTACTGCAAATAAATACAAACGTGTTGCTTTGAATTTCAGAGACATGTTGTCAGTAGTTTATATAATAAAATAACAATGTACATTTTTCTTAAAAATATACCATTGAAGAGGAAAAATCATAGAAACTGAAAATTTTCCAGTGGTCTCTTCATTTTTTCCAGAGCTGTATATTGACAGGGATGAAATTATGTAAATATAGCGTAAGGAAGCTATTTAGAAATAGTTAATAATTATGGCCACATGTATGAAAACTGTCTACGTCTAAGACTTACTTTGTTGCCCATAGCAACAAATCAGAGCTCCCCTTTCATTTCATATAGTGCTCTAAAAAAATAAAAGAGGAGCTGTGATTGGATGCTATGGTCAACAAAGAAAGTCTTAGACCTAGATAGTTTTCATACATGTCCCTCCTAATTATTAAATAACTTAATTTTGTATAAGAATTCCATCACCATCAACCTAATAAGTAAGCTGAAGAGTTCAAAAGTAAGTGTGACTGTTCTGGAACACTGAATACATGATTTTGCGCCAATACCTATAATTATACATTCCAGGAAGAATTGGTAATAAAATGCATTATACCTAATCATTCCCGTTATGTGCTGTTTGACAGTTTAGTAGTTTATGTTTGGTAACCTAATGAAAAGCTGTGTTTGTCATACAGGAGAACAGTTTGTTTCTTGAATGGTAGATAGCATTCTCATTCCTACCTACCTCCTCTGTCTTATTTATTGCACAATAATCTTTCCTCCTACCCTTTCCACTTGTTTCTCAAAGTGGTTTGCTGAGCCAGAAGCACTGGAGCATCAATCAACGGAAGGCTGAGAGTTACAGGTTAAGAACTGTTAACAGGGCAACTCCAAGTCAATTGGGCCAGCTGCCACTTCACGCAGGGACATATTGAACTTTGTCTCAACGATCCATAGGCCTTGTTTTTAATTTTAGTGGTTTTGCAAAGGGCAGGTAACTTGGAATAGAACTGAGCTGAAGACCTTGCCATGACATTCCTGTCTAATCATGCTGAATTTAATAAAACTCTTTCAAACTCTTTGAAGATAAACCTATTATCCAGAACGTCATACATTTGTAAACTGGATTATTTTGCGATCAAAAGAAATTGTAGTATAGTTACATAAACATCATGTTTGTTATTTGAATTTACAGAGCACCTAAAAAGGAGCTGTAGGGCTGGAGTTCACACATCAAGGATTTCTTGTGTAATATCAGTTGCGGGATCCATACCAAAATGCCAGAGCAGAGTACAGCACAGTGTTACTTAATGGGGTTTCTAATGGAAAAGCCACTGATTTTCACCCCGGATTTCTCTTGTTTAATATCAGGATCACCAGGAGCAGAGGGGTTCTCATTGGCAAAGAAAAGCCAAAGGTGTCACGTGAAGCTGAGAAGTGTATCTGACACAATAAAATACATTAAAGGGGTTTTTCCATGATCTAATGTTGACGTGGGATCCTCCAAAATGGGTATTTAATCACTTTTCTATATATATCCCCATCAAAAAAAAATGAAGCCTTGAGGCTACAGCTTTCCTTACATTGCCCTTGGTTTCCCGGGCGTTTACATTAGACACGACCGGAGCTGACAGGAGCTGATTTTGGGGGAGGGAAAAATACCCGTGTCTTTTGTATAGAAATCCCCTGGTTGTAATGTAATTATTGAGTAAACTGCAGACACTCCCTGGCTCTCTGCTCAGCCCCCACCCTCTCCCCTGCAGCCGTTCGTGAAGGAATGAAAGAGGGCTGCCTGCTTAGCTTATCTTCTTTCCTGAGCAAATACCCATAGAGAAAAATTTGGCCTGATCAAAATCTACATTTAAATTTTAATTTTATGGATATTGTCTACATTCAAAAAAATGATTATCTAAAATGTTGGTGTCTTTAATTTGTATAGTCATATTCATTAAATTGCCCCTGAGATACTAAGGCAATGCAGATTCTCGTCCATGGTGCCAAGCAGCTTGATTCCACTCAGGTTGGCTATTTTCGTCTATAGCCAAATTACATTTTCAGATCATCACAAGAGGAACACGGCTGGCATTGGAATTATTTTTATTATTATTGCTGTACTAATTAGCACACGAATATCAGCCAAGTGCTCCTTTCAATGCATTTCACATACTCATTAAACCTCTCCTGTCAGAAGTGCTGTTTACTTTGAATGTTCCCAGAATTGTTCCTTAAACATTGTACTATAAGAAGTCCCCAATGAAAAGCCATGAGTATGTCCAGTGATAAACAAAAATCTTTATTCTCTTTAAACCTCATTTTGTTATTTTCAGGATAAAATATGTGGTCGCATGTAAAAGGTGTTTACTGCTGGATTCTGCGGATGGATTGGATCTGGAAAGTCTGTGCATGGGATCCCCACTCCCTCCAATGTTTGTACTCTCCTGAGTGACGGTAAAATTTTCCTGATTTTAAAAAGCCACGGTGCCGGGATTTGGTAGAACCCAATTTGATATAGAAGACAAAAAGTATATCATCCAGTACTTGTTGTTTACAGATGGACAATGTTTTTGTTACTTGGATACCCCTTTAAAATTTTAAATATCTTGCTGTTACCATTGTGCGTTCAATAGAGGGGGAAAATGGCTAGATTTGTTGAAATAAATGCTCAGCACCAAATTGTCTGCAAAAATGAAAGGAGCATATGGTTTAGGAAACCTATTTTCAAATATTATATCAGTCTAAATTAATAGACAAGGAGGATCCCAAGTTTGGGACTCCAATCTATTAGTCCGAGCAGAGCGCAGTTACCGAAAGCATCTCAAACTCTTAAAGACCTGGCATATCCATGCTTTATAGTATGCATTAATTTTGTACTGACTCATGGATCATTTTCTCTGTATTGTTGTTCAGGGGCTGAAATTTTTCCAGGTTCATCCAAAATTGATTGATTATGGCAATTGCAACATAAGGACAACCTGTGGTCCGCTTATTTTTTGGGGCTCTTTAATATTAGCAATTTTAAAGTGGAAACGTTTGTACCAGATCCTTTTTTGGACACTGTTAAGCTGTTTAGAAAATTATATTATGTGCAATTTCCTTATATTAATATTTGTCAATCATGCATGTTACTAAGCAGTGCAGAAAAAAGAAAGGAAACCATAAAGAAGTGAACTTCTTTGTGACTTCCCTGCAACCATATGAAGAATATAAATGGTTTCTGGTAGCTTGTGTCCAGTAGGTAGTTGCACAACTCCTGAGAGTTTTTAAAGGTTTTCCAGTTGTATGTAAATAAAGCTTTAGCACTAACGTGAAATTGAAAAACAAGTATACATTCTACCTATTAATTGTTTCAATAGTGAATCAAAAAGAAATACAGTTGAAGTTATATAGATATATCATAAATGAGATAGATAGACAGACAGACAGACAGACAGACAGACAGACAGACAGACAGATAGATAGATAGATAGATAGATCTCTTACGCTCCAGATTGGACACGGAAAGAGCCAACTTCATTGTTACACCAGCCATTGCCTGAAGAGAAGGGTAATCATCACTCAGCTCTCCTTTCCTTCCAAGGAAGTTTTCCCTCTCAAAGATGGTCATCTTACAGTCACGGTGGTTCTATGGAAAAGACATAAAGATATCATCCATCTCTTGTTTTATTTTCTATTTTTGTACTTGCTTAATGTTTTTTAATTTATTTTGTGCTTGAAATTATTTAACCCCTTTCATTAAAACAACAGATGTAGTAAAGATAAACCTGAACAAGATGCTGAAAATATTACCTGAAACACATAATAAGCTCCTAGAATAGCCGAGTTATAACAGGAAGCCATTTTATATACACCCTTATTGTAAATGTTTGCAATGTCTATATATATACACATGACATTGAGCCAGTCTATGAATAGTGGTGGTAAGAAAAAAAACACAGCAACAATCTGAAATTCTATTCATTGCTAAGGGATATAAACTACAATATTGTTTGTATGTGTTTTCATAAATAGCTAGATTTAGACAGAATTTGTGGTGAATTTTGAATTTGCTTTTTAGAAATTAATAGCAAATTAAGAGCAAATTTACAGTTCAACAGTTGATGAACAACAACATTGACAACTGATATGGCTGCTCTTCCTGTTGTTACTTGTACAAAAATACTCTCTGTAGTCTAATAGAAAGTTCTTATACATTTTTGGAAATTCTCTTCAAGGCATGGTTCCATTTGAAATCTTTGTTGCAGAGGTGGAGCCAGACCTGTTTTACAATGAACAACAATAGCGGGTTTATGCTGTGATGGCCATTGTTTCAACAGAAAAAATAGCCCAGCATGATACTATTTTTTTGTCTTTAACAGAGGAATCTACAGTGGAGCCTAAATACATCTTGCAGATTAGGACATGTATTTCCAATTTTCATAGAAAAGAGAAAACTTAAAGGGATTGTCTCATGAAGATAACCTCTGTCAATATGCATAGAGCATACATGTATACATAAATTAAGGTCACCCACTGTGAACTCTCCTTGATTATTTAGAACAAATAGCTACTCTGTATGAGTGGCTCCCTCTCTGGCCGACTGAAGCCATTCATAGAAAATCATAAAACATGCCCAACTCCCCTACAAATTTATGTAGCAGTCCTGGTGGTATGCACTAATCCCCACTTCAAGTCAGTGTAATATCATAAAAACTCCAAAAGCCAAAATTGAATCCAGCAAAATCCACAGAAATAGTCCTATTTTATGGATTGATACAAATAAAGGATTAATTTTTTTTATATATTTCTGGAAATTTTGCTGGATTAAAATTTGGCTTTTGGAGTTTTTATGAAGCCATTCATGCATCATTACATTGATGATTAATCTACTAAACCTTGCTGACCACAGCCTCCCCCGTCAATATCAGCTGTTTGCTGGAGCTTACAAGAGTGGGATCCATGGTGGTTAACTCATTACCCCAGTGGCAGCATTTTATTTTGCAATATAATTTTGGCTGTTTTACTATTGCTATAACATCTACCTCTAGGGCAGGTTGGCACATTGGGATTTTAAGATGGTTTTAACTTTTTTTTTCTTATAAGGAAACATTTATGTTTTGTCTAGCTGCTAAATTTATGAAATATGTATATTCACAAATATGCATCTATATTTTTGCTAAAAATTCCATTGGAATTTAAGTTAGACCAGGTTGTAACCAAACGCGAAGTTATCAAAGCAGAATTCATATGTGAGTGGCTGAGATGATACAGGTTTTTAGGACCTCTGTACAGATACGTTACATAAGTCCAGTGATAGAAAATCAATAAATTGTAAATTATTACTTTCCCCTGTTAATACTATACCTGTTGTTAGAAAGATAATATATCCAAGACTTTTCAGGGTTAGAACAAACATTATTATCAGTATCCTTTAAATGTAATTTTATTCAGAACCCAATATAATTGGGTGTTCTGAACAGCAATCTTATAAGTGAAAACAATTATCACAATTATTCCCTGTGGACCGCTATGTAATGTATACTTACAGCACAGGCAATTGGTCGGAAGGAGGTCATTCTCTCAACATGGTAAGCATTGCTGCCACTCCAGGCCTCCCAGCGGGGATACTCTCCTCTCTCCAGTATAAACTGCTGACCTTGGAATCCTAAGTGCTCATATCCAACCCAGCTGTGAGAATATAACAATCACGTTACTGCAAGCTTAAAGAAAACTGAATGCCAATAAAAAAGGACGTCATCCAAAAAAACACCAAATGTTATCACTGTTATTAATAGTTTGCCCCGTCTCAGAAATCGAATTTAAAAAAATATATGTTTTAACATCTTAATTAGATTTCTTTATAATAATATTGTAGTGTATTACCTGTGTGATGGATTTTTTTGCAAGACATGTTGAAAAAAATTAAGGGTAAGTCATAGTTAATATGCTTTTTCTCAGGAAACATCTATCTACCCTGTTAAAGCGGAGGATAATCCCACTTTGACTTGCCTGTATGACTCAGACTGAAGAGACATTAAAAAGCACTGGTCCTCACTCTGGCAGACTATCTATGTATTATATGGTCAGTCATTTACCTGAATGACCACAATGTACTTCTTCATTTCCATTCTAGCAGTTACAGCATCTCCCATATTAAAGGGGTTTGGTCTGGTTCACATCTCCATTGGAGGTTGAGTTTAGAACCTCCATCACTGATTCCGTAAAAAATTATGGAAAAAATAGTAGAGTATGCTGCACTTTTTTCCATATACCTCAACAGAAACCTGACAGACCCCACTGTAGTCAGTAGGATCCGGTGGGTGCCATTGGTGTCCATCGTGAAACCTAACACTGTGGTGATCACTCAAGAGGTAAGCAGGCCAACGCATTCTGAGGCAATCGCAAGACGGCTGAGACTCTGATCACTCTGAAAACCAGTCAAAATTGGTGCAAAACTTTTTGCAGCTCTGGGGGGCAATTTACTAATCACACTTTGCATTAACTGATTTGATCCCTTATGGACAATGTCTACTTATCGTCAAATATGAACAGGAATCTTGTAGTCTGGGCTTCCTGGAATCAGTTAGAAGAATTAGCAAGTGTTAGCAACGAGCTTGGTGTATCAATATAGAAGACATTGTAAGAGGGTAACCCTAATATTCTTTAGAAGGCTTGTTTACCTCTGTTGTTTATTTAATAAAGAAAAATAAATTTAGAAGATATGATTATTCAGAGATAAATTAAGGCATAAGGCGTTATCTTTTCATATACTTTATTATCATATCCTATAGGCAATATTTAAAATTGGAAGTAATATGAGTGGTTATTGTATGGGTAATGAAACAGGCAGTTATGAAATGATAAAAAATGTAGATATCACTTCCTGGAAAATGTTTACTTTGAACATGTATTATATAATGTGTTTGCATTTGAATTATACCATGAAAATGTTCTTTCAACCTAATGGGTCTGTATGTATCTGTGCCTTTACTACATTTATTATTGTCAGTAAACACATGAAAACACGAGGATATAAATAATTCTATTTGTACACAGATAAAAGCCATTTCAAGAGTAAACTTTCCTGTGTACAGAATCCTTTTATTAGCTTCTTAATTACATATCCCATGGAACAGTAGCTCTAGAAGTGACTTCATGTATTCCACATTCTGTGTAATGCAGACATTGTCATATAGCTTTACTGCTGTATAGATGTATAACTTGCATGAAAAATGTCACAATCTCTGCACAAACTGATTTTGTAACTACACTTTAGGGCTTATGTACCCAGCAGTATTATGGCTTTGTTTTGTACAGAGCTATAAAGGAACTGCCACAGAAATGAATGACTCCTACTCTGTACTCTTTTATGCCTCTATTTTCACGTCAAAACAACAAAAAAAAACGAATGTTCTATTAGACTGTATAAAGGTGTGCACCTGATGGAACAAATGTATTTATGTCTTCGACCTTTACTTGACACATCACAGAGATATGCCAGGTGATAACATCAGAGGGACCTTAGCTATGTAAGACTACTAATTCTCAGAATAAAGGGAAGTTGGTAAAGCCTCTTCATGCAGTATAAAGCTGCTCAGAAAATCCCATAAATTTGAATGTTCTACACATAGCTTATTTAGGGTACGTCCACATACAAGGTTTTCAGATGGATTTTTAGATGGTTTTCGGATTTGAAAACTGTCTGAAAACCGACTGTGAACCATCCCCAATAGAAAATCTGCCCAGAAGTCTACACTGGACGTTTTTTCTACTAGGCGGATTTTCACACCTCAGCGTTCCAAAAAACTTGGAACATGCACAATCTTCTGGATGGTGTTTGGGCTGAAGGTGTGCTATTGAATGGGGGACAGCCGAATCTGCAAACCACAGACAGAACCATCCCCCAAAATCATTCAAAAGACGATAAAATACCAGCCGGATTCTTAAACAGAATCCGGCTGGTATATTGTCTATGCCGTGTGGCCATACCCTTAGAGTTTCTCTTGGCTTTAGGAGACCTTTGTAATGCTTTCTGATAAGTTTTGAGATTTAAATTTCTGTGCACTCTTGATCTGTCAAAGTCTGGATATCGCATCTCACAGAGACTCACCAAAATAACACACTTTATAATGTATCTTGTTAAGCTAAGTCTACACAGCATAGGACAAAAAAATCATCGAAAATCATAACCTAAAAACTGCTTTGAACCTGAGTTTTTTTTCAGTTCTTTTGATAGTTTTCATTGAGGTTCTAGGCGTGTTTTTGATCTAGTTGTTGGACAGTTTATGGTCAGTTTTTAATGTATACAAAATTCATATACGTTGTTTAAACACCTGGACAGGTTTTCAGCAGAACCGTCCAAAAAACGCGGCAAAAATGTCTGCCCTGCTCTGGTGTTTTTTTCAACATGTTTCAAAAAATGACCAGGAACAGAAATGAGCTGAAAAAAACGTTCTATAGAAATTACAGAATGTTTTTACTATTAAAGTCTATGGAATCTGTTTTCAGTAGTTTTTTCAGCGGTTTCAGAGAACGAAAAACACTAAACAAAATGACTGAAAACGTGCAGTGGAGAGATAGCCTGAGAGAAAACGGCTTCCTTCTTCACTTCTCATCTTTTTTGCTCCGTCCTGCTTTTCATCTATTCAGTCACTGAGTTATCATTGAAGGAATCTATACTGCACAGAAGAGCAGATTCAGCAATTTTAAATGAAAGATCAGGTTACAAAAAAATAACAATCATACATACACAAACACACTCATATAGCAGTATGAAGACATTAGACAGGAGTAAGGAGCAGTATAATGGTGAGTCAAGTATTGAGGTAAGATAACATACTCACTGTAAAGCCAGTATTACCTCTGTGTGTCAATCTGATTCTCCTTCCCCATAGACTTCTATAGGCCGCTGTAATCTGAGCTGCCAGTGAAGCTGAGGTTCCAGGAGAAAGATTCTCTTAGTGAGTTCTGGACCTCCATATTTATAAGTTTGTACTTAACGGTTCTTTAATGAGAGCATAATTCCTATCATTTTATGCATGCTTGTGTCAAGCAATGTTTAATTTGAACTACATTGTAGTGAGTATAAATAAGCAAGACGTCTAGGTGGCTTTTCTTTCAAAAAATATGGTAGCCTCTAACATCTAGATGAACAGTTTTCCTGCAATGGCTGAGGTCTTGACTATGTCCTTCATCATTGTTGATACTTACGCCCCACTCTCTATTTTAAATGAGCGGACAGTTTCAAATCCATATTCCATAATGTTGTAACACTCGGATGTAAACTCATGCCTGCGTCCCTGGAAACATTCTTCATCCCAGACAATAATCTGAAAGTAAAGGAAAAAGCAAAGTGAAATACTTGATAAAGGAAGGACATGAATACAAGCGTTAATGTTACCAGATAAATGACATGAGGATGGTACGGAAGATTTCCCCATAGATTCTCTAAATGGCAGTCAAAAAAACATAGCTGTGCAGCTGATGACACAATTCACTACTGAACACTGTCCATGTCCAATTATGCCTCATGTCTTCATAGATCTGGAGGGTAATTTCTGCTATCAACTCTTTTCTTGGGATCACAGGATATTTATTGAGCAGAACATTATGCTTTTAGAGGTATAAATCCAACGCTAACCTCTGGGAATAGATGTCCGCATAAAATGATGGTTTACAGTTGGCTACTTATCACAGTCTTAGTGAGTATAAATTATGGATAATGCTTGCTGACCCACTTTTAATGTCCATGAAATTTTGTGGCCATAAGTCATATAAAAAGTACGCTCAGGACAATCTTCAAACAATTCTGTTAGAAATATATATTAAAAAAGATACTTTTTTGGCACCTGAAGTGTACACAGTTTATTTTATATATAAAAGTAACTTTGTATATACATTACATTCTTTATCTTGTGCCAACCCTCAGTTACAACTTGTAAAATTCCACTGGTATATTTACATTTCTGGTTGCTACTTGAGTTATTCAACACTCTAAGGGTATGTTCACACAGCTTAATTGCGGGGCGTACAGTACGCCCCGCAATTACGCCGGGTGTTCGGGAGTCACGCTGATCGGCGTGTACACCCACGACGCAGGGGGACTGGCAGCCTCATAGACATGCATTACTCGCGGCGCGAAAGCGTGACATGTCATTTATCTCCCCATGCATACAATACAATCGTATTGTACGAGCAGAGAGAGGAGGCGTAATCTATAGTTCTCTATGACAACTATGGATCACCGTAATTATGGGGCGCATTTCGCTTGTATTAGAGCGCAGTATGTCGTGAAATGCGCCCCAAAATAAGCCGTGTGAACATAGCCTAAGGGTAAATGTACACGGCTTATTGCTGGCATATAGCAGAGGGTACTTTGCACGCCACTATATGGCTGCTGCTTTAGAAGCACGCACTGGCCAGCGCATACTTCTAAAGTTCTCTGTGTCAGGCCCTATTCACTTCTATTTGTCCTCTTGCATAAGCGCTGGAAAGAAATGACATGCCACTTCTTTCTCCTGGCACACAATACGTGTTGGGGAATATGCGCTGTAAAATCCTAGCACTTAGTGAGTGCTATGATTTTACCGTAATTGCGGGCCGTATTTTAAGTATATTGCAGCACAGAGAGGCATGAGTAGGTTTGTGAGGGTTTAAAATTGCCTTTTGTACTTCATGGGAATTTGTATTTAACAAGGGATTATGGGAAGAGAGCTGAACCCTCTAGCTCTCTATTGGATTCAACCATCCTCAGTTTGATTTTGACTTACTGAGTCTTGGAAAGTAAAAGTAATTCATGCCAAGCCAGTATCGCTCATCTGCAGACACCTGTTTTGGTGCATTTGCCCCTCCTCAGTGCAAAGCAGTGGTTATTGGTTGCCTGGGTGAAAGGCAATGAGTGGCTCAGAAAGGAGAATATTTCTCCTTGAGGAGAGGCACCATGTAGGTGTGTGAGGGTTTAAGATTACCTTTTGCAACTCATGGACATTTGCATATAACAAGGCATAATAACAAGGCATTATGGGAACCATCCTCAATTCGCTTGTGACTCACTGAGTCTTGTAAAATGAAAAATACTTTCTGCTCTTCACTGAGCAGGGGCAAATACCATAGAACAACTGTCTGGCTTGGCATGAATCCTTTTTGCTTTCCAAGACTGGGTGAGTCATAAAAGAACTGAGGATAATTAAATCCAATGGAGGGAGCTAGAGCGTTCAATTCTCTTCCCATAATGGCTTGTTCTATGCGGACAGTAAGCCTTTGGGCCTTAACTCAGAAGCCTGCAGAATTGTGAATGCAGCTCTGGATAAATATTGGCTGTAACTATGAATCAGTAGAAGATAAGAAAATGTATTACGTGTTATACTCAACTAAATCAATTTACTATTCAAGGATGAATGTCCAGTTAGAGGATTATTCTAAGCAATACTGATGCAAGATCCTCAGACAAGGCAAGACATTTGTAGCATATGTTACCTCTATAGTTCCTATGATATGTATAATCTATATAATTGATAAATTAGTATTTAATATATTATATATTTATACATTTAATGTATATAATTAATATGCTAGTGTCAGGAAAACCCGCCGGGACCCACTCGAGGGTCGACGGCCTGATTTGGAGTGTATTGTGACGTTGCGCTCCCCCTAGAGGTGCACAAGGTCAGCCGGATACGGTTTCACAGTTAACCCCTGTCCACATGGGACCCGCACCTATCATGGGAACGAGCCCCTGAAAGTGTCGGCTAAGAATGCAGAGCTAGTTGCGTTGCCGCACGACTCGCCATTCTGCTCTATGGAAGTTCTAAGTACAGCCAAGTGGTGGCAAATAGGAATATGTTTGTTCTAATGATTTATGTGGGCCTAACAACCAGATTAACATACTACAGTACCAAAAGCAATACCTTGTTTTTTTTTTATAAGTAAATGTATCTTACTTTTATGAGTAAATGCATGTAAACAAACACTGGCTACCCTGGTATACCATCACAATATAAGAACAAGTATTAAAATGGTGATTTTACTGCAACACATATGCATTTTGTCAATATTTTCATATATATATATATTTATTTATTTTATATATTATTTATATATATTTCCAGGATATCCTTTTGAATTCAACCAATGCCATTACAATTTGCTATGCACACTTGATGTTAGAAAAAAAAATCATTACCTTCCAATGGCCAGCAAATTTAGTACAATGTTGAGTCATATTGGCTCTGTCCTGTAGAGATAAATAGACAACAGTTAGAGAGATTTGTAATGTCTATATTCCAGTGTCATCTATGTATGTTCCATAGCAGGACATGACAGATGGCTTTATTGTGTGATATCGTCTGCTGATAGTATCTCTTTAATAATCATGTTCTCTCTTGGTTCTAAATCAATTAAATGAATTAATGAATAAAAGGCTTTTGTTTGCCTAGTGTCTTCTGAGAGTCCTCAGTTAATGTTGCTTGTATTGGAAAGTGTTCACAGGGTATCCCGGATGACTGCACTTAAGAGCTTACTTAGTATGCCAGCCATTGCATTAAATAATCAATCTGGCATCTCTGTTCCTTCTTCTGTCCCTGGCAAATAAAACTAGGAACATTTAATCTCGACATAAGACTTTTACAGGGAACATATATTTACATTTGTTTTAAACAATATAAGTGAATAGATAACCGTAGCTTGTGTCCAATAGGTAATTAGGTAACCACCGAAAATGTTCAAGGGTTTATAGTTTAATGTACATAAAGCTTAATCGCTATATAATAAAATAAAATCAAGCGCAAATATATATCCTTCCATTCTCAATAATAAATCCAGAGAAATACAGTAAAAGGCAGATAGATCATAATGGAAAGAAGGATGCTATATGCTTATAAATATGGGCATAATTTTCTTTCCCTAATTAATAACATCACTTTATATTTTGGTGCCTTTTTTCACTTATCGCGATAAATATGGTTCTGACTTTATCAAAATTTAAAGGGATTATCTCAAGTCTTTTTCTCTATGTCTCATTAGAATATGATAAGCCTTTAAAGCTACAGTCACACTATGGATTGTAACACAAAATTCAACTCAGATTCCCCTGTCAAATTCTATGTCAGAATCCCCATGAAAACTGAACTTCATTCATTTAAATTGGCAATATGCACTGTAGTTAAAACTATTCACAATGCAGAAAAAATAGAATTCATTTGTCTTTTCTCTGATACAGATTGTGCTCAGATTCCACGTTGTGCAGCTATAACACAGACTAGCCCCATTAAGACGGGGATAAAGCATGTCCAAATGAGTGACAAAAACTGCCTCTGGCAGAAATCTGTATAGCCTTGGATTTCTTCCTCAGATTCCATGTTGAAATGGAAAAATCCGATGTATTAACAAACAATTACAATGAGCAGTTTCTGGCAGACCCAGCCCATCCATGTATTGCATGGGCATAGCATGCAATACCAAAATTCCCTTGTGGTGAATGGGGTCTATGACAACTAGCCGAAACATAACAAGCAATACGAAAATTCCCCTGTAGTGAATGGAGTCAACTAGACAACTAGGCGAAACAAATCCCCAGCTAAGTGTGAGAGTGGAGCAGGGCTCTTGCTGCGTGGTTTATCACAGCTTTCTTCACAAATAACCAATTAGTCTTACTGCTGATATGACCTCTGTGTGTCACGGTAGAAGAACAGGTTATAAAGAAATTAAAAGGAGCCTTTTATGTTTTTTACAGGGGAAGCCAAAATGATGATAACGCTTTTCATGACTCACTGCTCATGTAACTAACGAATAACAGATCTATGCATATTGTGGGGACCTTATTTATGGGAAGGATTGTACTGTTTCTCACAGAATACACAAATTCTGATTGCATTAGGAAATGAAATGGCAATGAACCATAGATAAAGCAGCTTGTAAGCCATTATTCTTTCTTATTAAATCATTACATGCATTAAGATTTGTATTCTGGTCACATCCATGTTAAAGAAACATAGTAATGGCAAAAGACCTGCTTTTGCCCTTTTTTTTATTTTCATTTTTATACATATATATTTGTAATTACCAAGTACCATCTAATAGACCTGCATAAATCTGCTACTATTGGGCTTATGTAAGAGTAGGTCAGATCAGGTTGGTCACTTTATAGCATTCAAAGGATGGTGAGAAGCTAAAGGGGTTTTCTGGGATAACAATATTGATGGTCAAACTTTAAAGGCAATGTATCACCAATATATAGTTGTTTTACTAATTAAAATAGATATTGATACCTATTATTTCTTCTTAAATGTTTTTATTTTCTGAATGTAGATTTTTAAAATTCTGTTTTCTCTATGTTTTTGGATTATGGGGGCGTCCATCTTGGCTGAGCTTCTTTTAACAGCATTTAAAAATATGCTATTCTGCAGCCACCTTGATATGGAGGCCTGTGAACTGGAGCAGACCCATTGAATTTTACAGGAGAGTTTTCTAGGCTCTGTGACCTGGAAAGAAGTCAGTGTGCAGGTAAGAGGAAAGGGTGAACTGTGCCTATTGGGAATGGTGGATCCTATGTTATCTAAACATTGGGGTCATCTTTCAGTGTGGTACTGCCTGTACTGATAATGAGGAGACTACTAAAAAGATTTCCTACAGAACAAGGAGTGTCAGATTATTATTAGGCTTAGTGGTCAAACTGAAAACTGCAGGATTTCAGAATTTTTAAAGAATATTGATAGTAATATAGAAAATTAAAAACAAATTCTTAAAATATGTGTTTAACATAAAAACATGAGTTAAACAATAGGTAACTTTCTAATAACACATTCCTTTTAAGACAGATGGGCAGCTGAAAAGTTCTGAGCGATGTAAATAATGAAGGTTGCTGCAGCAAATTTAAATACCTCTCTGAATCAGTCGTTACTAAGAAGGGGACTGGCTTATCTACTGAACTGAGACAGACAGCCAGCAAGCACATCAACAGTTACATGCCAACTCGCAGCAGAGAGGGAATATTCATTCCCATGTTGGGACCAACACGGAAAACTATATGGTATAAGTGCCTATTAGGTTATGTTTCATACCCAATAAACTATGGGCAACATGTATGAACGCGGCTGCGCCAGTTACCTGTGTCAAAAAGATGTAGTACACCAGTTCTATATAGGTATGAACAGTCGCACTGCAAACTTTGGTGCAATAAGCGACGGCGCAACACTATTTAATGTGCCAAAGATTTGGGGTGTTCTGGGGACCTGTCGCACCACATTCATAGAATTAGACACATTTAACATTCTTTGATGTCAAACCTAGGCACATAACAGTAAGAACAGCTAGACCAGGGTAAAGGGGGTCTGCCTGAGTTGTCGTATTGGCACTAAAATGCACCTGTATGTATGACCTACAGAGGAGGTTCATACATTCTGACACATTCTACAGTGCCTTAAAGCTGTTTAGAATTAGCCTGTCAGCACCAACATTCATACATGTCGCCCTATATTTCTATTCCATTGGACAACTCCTAAGCAAGGACTACTTCCCCATGAGAATCACAATTTTAACAATAAAAAAGAAAAAAAACAGTGACAAGGTTGCTTGTTCTTATAGATGGGATTGGGTGGTGACCAACAAGCACCAGATATTTATATGCCTCATATTGAGTTTGTATGATTGTGTAACCAACTGCAACATGTGGCCCCATTAAAATACATGCTATGAGGCCCTTTCTATTCTACACATGCTTTTGATCATACTCCTTGTCTATTTTTGTCAGGCATAAAACCTTTAGTCATACCCTTCCCCAGCTCCTTTTCAGGCTACCTATGTTAAGGCTATTCTTCATGTGCCTGTGATCATACCCTTTGTCTACTTTTGTCTGACATAAAACATCATTCCTCATTCATTCCCTTTCCCTTTCTCTTCAGGCTACCTATATTAAGGCTTTGTGGTATTTTCGTGATAACTTGTTGCATCATAATTCAGTCATCTACGGACCGGCCGTACCTTATCAATATCTATTTGTAGGTAAGGTCACAAGATCTAATCACAGTATCACAGTAGTCAAAATATTTCTTATATCATGACTAGAGGAGGAGAACATTATGTATGATATGCACCTTATCATTTGACCCCCAAGGCACGCCTTTAAACAGAATAGATGTCATCTTTTAAACTTTTACCATACTTTGTTTGTTTTTTATAGATTATGGTTAAAACACTGGTTTAAAATTTAGCAACAAACTGTTAGGAAACTAAGCGGAAAAGATGATAAAACCATGCTCGAGGCACCTGGTAAATTACGTTTCTTTAGTAACTATCAAACACAAATTAAAACCATCAAGAGTCTTGTAGATTAGATGTTTTCTCACTATAATGAGTATTACCTATAAATATAGGCAAATATCATACACAAATTAAAACCATTAACAGTCTTGTAGATTAGATGTTTTCTCATTATAATGAGTATTACCTAATCATTTATCTGTGTCGATTCCAGATTAAATTTCAGATTACCCAGCTCTTTCAAATGTTATAGTCCTTGATGTATAAGTGCTACATGTATCCTGACTGAAGCTATAAAACCACAGAGAAACTCATATTTTAAGCAGTTGACAGATCCATTGCTGTAAGTACATTCTGTCATCTATACTTGAGGAAATTTGGCTATTCCTCATGTCAAAATGTTTGTCTGGGCTCTGTAATTTGAGTGGCTTGACAACGTGATTGATAAAGCAATGCATCTGCCCTAAAGAACTGACTTAAAATGGATACAACTGCAAACATTGCCTGATGCCAGTTTTATCTATTGTATGTCATTTCGCCAACTGGTTTGTTCATTTTTACTGCTATTGATATTTCAGGCTTGCTAGGCAACGAAAGCTTTGCTGGTCAAAAAGACAAATTTATGGATCATCTGTTATGATTTTTGTATGTTTTTATCTTTTTATTATCCAAGACAATAATATTATCAGTAATTATTTTTTACGTCTTTCCGACTTACTATTTTTACTGTAGTTGCCTGCCTATGGACTAATTTGAACAGATGCAATTTTTGTACAGGGCAATATTTGGTATAAATAAGCAAAGTCTTTCAAATATAGTATATTCCTTTTCTAGATTTTTGCTCTAGGCACTAGCTGGCATAAATAACACAGTCCAATGTAGCGTGTTCTCTGTGGTCCATTTCTGAGTTGAATATTTGCATAAAAAGTTGAGCAATTTTACATTACTCTTTAATTAGACTATAAAATACTGGAAGAGAAGATGAACTGATGATTAGAAGTATATAGACCTTACCTTACGAGATTGAGCAGCTGAGAGTCTGGAGGCAACATGCCGAGTGGTATATCTGCTAGGGCTTATATAGCCTGCTGAATGAGCCATAGACAGATAGAGGCAGCTTTACTGAAATTCCTCAGTCAGCACATGCAGAGAGGCCTAATTCAGGCGTTTTGTGGCCTGAACAATGAATATAATCTATACAGGAGGTGGTAATGTATAGAAATGCTAGCACATCAGGATTTAAGTTAACAGAACCTATATATTTTTACAGCAACAAACCTAAATATAATTCCAATATATATGTTGTAACTAAAGCACTGAATAAACTGTTTGACTAGGCAGCACACTAGAAGCTCAGCAAAGCAGCAGAGGTCATTAAGTTATGTAGACTTTACATACGTGTTCTTAACAATAGGTAACCTCTTTTTAAGATACTTGTATTAAAGACAGTTTAATTAAATTAAACAGTTTAATACAGTTAAATTAAATCTAGAATATATTTTTATACTGCAGCCTGCAGGCCTTACCTGTGAGGTTTTAGAACAAAATAACTAATGTCCCCTTATATGCAGTGATACATGAATATAATTAACCCCTTTATGCTGCAGCGAGTTTTTCTTATATTATTAATTTTTTTTAGCTACTTATTCCAAGCGCCATAACATTTTTATTTTTCCATCTACATAGCCGCATTGGGATTTGTTTTTGCAAAGTTGTATTTTTTAAACCCTTAAGGACCCGGTGTTTTTTTTTGTTAACACGTTCGTTTTTCCCTCCTCGTCTTCCCAGAACCATAACTTTTTTTTATGTTTCCACCTACATAGCCACATGAGGGCTTTTATTTTGCGGGACAAGAGGTACTTTCTAATGGTGTTATTCACTGTACTATAGAATATACTGGGAAACAATTCCCAGTATATTGGCAAAAAAATTCCAAGTGGGACAAATTGTGAAAAAAAAAACGTATTTTTGCCAGGTTTGTGGGGGTTTTGCTCTTATGGCGTTCAATCTTCGGTCAATATAATGTGTTATCTGTATTCTACAGGTTGATACTCATCCTGCAATACCAAACATGTAGGGTTTCCGTTATGTTTTGGTACTGTAAAAAAATTCCAAACTTTTTCTATTTTTGAAATTTGCGCCGTGTCGCCAGTTTGTGCGACCAATAACTTTTTTGTACTAACACCTACGGACATCAGTGAGGATACAATTTTTTGCGGACCGAAGTGTACTTTTTATCGCTAGCAGCTTGAAATGCATGCGACTTTTTTGATCACTTTTATTCCATTTTTTAAGTGACGTAAAAGGACCAAAAAAACACAATTTCGGCTTTTGGAATTTTTTTTCTTCTACGATGTTCAGCGTACGGGACAAATGATGTTATATTTTTATAGATCGGACTTTTTCGGACGCGGCAATACCAAATATGTGTAACTTTTTTTATTATTTTATTGTTTTTATTTGTAAAATGGGGAAAAGGGGGTTATTTGAACTTTTAATACTTTTTTTTTGTACTGTAAAACTTTATTTATTTATTTTTTTACTTTAACATTGAGGCCACCTATGGTGCTTGACCACTAGGTGGCGCGATTGTCAATACAGTCTAATGCATTGCATAGGCAATGCATTAGACTGTACCAAGATGGTGGTTTCCCAACTTCCTGTCTGCGGACGGAAGTGGGGCAAACCAGGACATGGAAGTGACAGGAGCCTTCCCAGCTATGCTGCGACAGTGCCGATCACCCTCAAGATCGGTGCGGGACACCGATCTTAATTCATTCAGATGCCGCGGCCATCGATTAGCCGCTAACACCCGCCAGCTGTGCGGAGGGGTCGCGGAGCGATCCCCCTGTAAAGCCCCTTATGGACACTGGGACGTACTCATACGTCCAGGGTCCTTAAGGGGTTAATGGTAGAATTTAATGAACCATGTAATGTACTGTAAAATCAAAGACAAATACTTTGTAGGGTGGAACTGGAAAAAAAAATCTGCCATATTATGGTGGTTTTGTTTTTATGGAGTTCGCTATGTGGTTTACATGACGTTATCTTTATTCTGTGGGCCAGTACGATTCTAGTGATACCAAATATATCTAGTATTTTTTTCTACTACTACTTACTTCTTTTTTATTGGCTATACAGTGCTATTTTCTGAGGCTAACACATTTTTTTCCCATCTGCAGACCTGTGTAAAAGCACGTTTTTGGAAAGCCGATGTATAGTTTATATTGGTTATATTTTGGGATACATATGACTTTTTGATCACTTTATATTCCAATTTTTTCAGGAGACAAAGCAACAAAATATCCTGTAATGTTAGCATTGGGTATTTTCTTTCTTATACAGCATTCAGCAAATGACATAGGGCGTCATGTATGAACAGGGCTGCGCCAGAAGTCTGGTTTATTTTCAGCCCAACATCAGGCGCAGCCCCGTTCGCCTCTCGTATGCCAGTATCAAGCGCATTATAGAGAGCAAGCGGCACTTTGTAATGCGCCTGATTTCGGGGAGCATGTGGGAGATGGGGCGCACTAGTACCGTACGATGCTATAGATTTATAGCTTCATTATGGCAATTCTAGGCGCATTAGTGCTGGAACAGGTAAACCACTTTCAAAGTGGTTTACATGAGCCAGAAGAGTTGTATTAGCGCCAGAATGCGCCTTATTTATGACCCGCAGTAGAGCAGGTTCATAAATCAGGCACATTCTATACTAATTTTATGCACATTAAATTTGGCATTTAAACGCCAAATTTCATACATGCCGCCCATAGTGTTACATTTTAACACATCAGACTTTTATCTATGCGAAAATACCAGTAATTTCTTACTATTTTTATTTTTAATATGTAAAATGGGAAAAGGGGGTGTATTAGACTTCTATCATATTTTAGTTTTTTCTATTTTATAATTAAAAAAAAAAAAAAATGTACTTGTATTTTTGTGTCCCTGATGCACTTAACCAGTAGTGGGCTCAATCACTTGTACAGTCTTTCAATGTACACTTATGTATTACAGAATAGCATACCATTATGGCTCTTCTGGGATGGCACCTAAATAAAATCGTATTAAAAATGAGACCCCAAGTCTGGTAGGTGCTCCTCCTATTCTAAGGCTTGTGTCTCTAAAAACAGGAGAATTGGGGGAATCAATGTTGAGTTGCATGACCCTGGTCACATCTACCATGTTTCAGTGAATAATGGATACAAATTGAAAATCTGCACCTCCACTTTGCTTTAATTTCTGTGAAATTCCTAGGGCCACATGTATAAAAAAAAAACTGTTTATGTCTAAAACTCACTTTTTTGCCCATAGTAACCTATGGGCAAAAAAGTGAGTTTTAGACATAAACAGGTTCATATATGTGGCCCCTAATGCGTTAATAAACTTCCTAAACACCGTTTTAAATACTGTAGTTTCTTAGATGGAGTCATTTATGGAGGTATCTAACATGCAAGCTCCTCAAAGCCATGTCAGGACTGGACTGGTCCCTAAAAATATCTATGTTGCAAATTTTCTTGAAAATATGATAAATGGCTAGTAAATCTAAGCCTCCTAATGTGGTAAAAAATAAAAAAGACATTTAAAAAATGATGCCAACTTACAGTAGACATATGGTAGATGCTAGCTAAGCCATTTTGAGTGAAATAACTATCTGTCTTACACGCAGAAATTTTAGAAGTTTTCAAATTTTCACCAGATTTTGATATTTTTGTTTGTATAAATTAAAAATTCTTACTAAGAAAGCGTGTCATGAGAAAACTTGGACCGCGGACATGTTCGTGCCCCTGTTTCGGGGTCCACTGTAGCTCCCTGTGCAGGGCTCACAGCGGCTGTGTCACTGTACTCTGTACCTGCTCTTGTGTCCCCTGCTGCTCAGTGCTACTCACCTGGCCACAATCCATCCTCTGTGGCTTCCTCGGCGTGTCCTGTTTCCTGCCAAGTTACCTCTGACCTCTGGCTACATAAGGAACTTCCTCCCTGTGCTCTTGGTCAGTTCATTGTTGTTTCTCCTGCATAGAGCTTGGACCCATTGGCTGCTGCATTACTGCTATAACCTGTACATTTAACCTGTACGTTTACCAGTTCCTGCTGAACTCCTGCTGCTGCACCAGTCTGCTAATACCTACTGTTACCTGGCATCATACCAAGTCTGCTACCATCCTGGGACTGTGCCATACGTTTACCAACTACACCTGCGTTGCCCTGTTCTCTGTTCCAGCACCGGCTATCCAGACCTACACTTCGGTTACCCACTGCGAGTGTTACCATCTGCACCCACGGTGGGCCCAGAGGATCCGCCATACCCAGACGTTTCCAGCCATCCCGGTTGGAAATCGTTACACCAACCAGCCTTGTGGCGGACTCTGGTGCAGAACAGGGGCCTTTTAGACTCCGCTCCTTGACATAACTTATACTACTGCTTGCAGTAGTCCAGTGGATCCACACACCAGTGGTCGTACTGTCTACATCAGTAGCCGTTACAGTTAGATCCGGCCATGAAAAAACAGTATCTGCTACCACTAATCCCTGAACTCTTTGATGGGCTCCGTGGAGCCAAGGTCTTCACGAAGTTAGCCTATAACCTCATCCGAATTAGTGAGGGTAATGAATAGAAGACCGCATTCAATACCTGGAATGGTCACTTCGAGTGTCTAGTGATGCCCTTCAGTCTATATAATGCTCCTGCCATCTTCCAAGAATTTGTTAATGAGATTTTCAGAGACCTCTTGTATTCTTGTGTCGTTGTGTATTTGGCCGTTATCTTGGTCTTCTCGGACAATCTCATTGGGCTCACATACGTCAGGTACTAAGATGTGTTTGACGCAATCAGCTCTATGCCAAGCTGGAGAAATGCGTCTTCAAATGGTCTTCGGCGCCTTTCCTCGGTTACATTGTCTCGGATAGGGGCCTTCAGATTGATCCTAACAAACTATCGGCTGTCCTGTGATGACCAACTACTACTGACAATTTATTCTGAATTTCTCTACCATGGTAGTGGCCGTTGTGGCGCTTACTAAGAAGAACTGGATTCCCAAACGTTGGCCACCGGGTTAATCAACTGCAGCACTTCAAAAGGACCCAGGAAATGTGGACCAAGCTTATAACTTGGGATCTTCAGTCGTATGTATTTAGCGGATAACCACACCTTATCTCCAGGGGCAAGGATTGGAGGAGGTCTTAATTTTTTATCAACTTGTATCTTCATGCATGAGACTGCGAGTTGTAGGGAGTGACGTGTTTCACGCCAGTCATAAAGTCCCAAACTTGAGCATTCACATCAGGAATGTCAAAAGAGATTTTAAGAGGAAGAGGAGAATGAGCATGCTGGCCATAAACTATATAGAAGGGTGAGGTACTGGCTGAATCCGAGTCCCGATGGTTATAGGAAAACTCTGCCCAGGGTAGAAGGTTGACGCAGTGATCCTGACATGCAAAGACAAAATGGCACTGGTAATGAACATCAAGGTTCTTCATTGTCTTGTGAGTCCCTATGCAAAACAAATCACAGAAAAATGGGACAAAAACATTAAATATAAATCACAGTAGAATGGAGGCTTATGGAGGATCCAGAGCAGCCACAATGTCATATGGGAAGGTTCATCAGGTGCAAAGTATTAAAAAGTAATAATAGGCATACCACTTACACATCTTCTATGCATGAGGGGGGGTAGCTATCTTAATATCATACTGGCACAAAAATACAAATTTTTGAATAGGGCATCATTTATACGGTTATGTACATTCCACTGTGCTTTTGTTACAGCCTATTGGTGACACTACTACTATTCGATTGGGTGGGCTATCCGGTACCCTCATAATGCGCAACACCAAAATTGACATCCCATACAGAGACACCATTATGTCAGTACTGCTGGTACCACACTACGTGGCCAGGCAAACTATGAAACAAGGGGGGTCCGCCCCTTTGTTTCACAGGCCCACACAGAGTATTTCAATTATAATTTATATTTGCCAAATGTCAGAATAATGGGAGAGAGAATTTTTAAGGCATTTGTATCACATTGTGCAAAGTGGACTTGCACAAGTCTGGATCATCCTTGGGTGCAATTTCCAGATACCTAAAGGTGACTTGTTCATCTTTACAAACAATTATAAGCAAGTACAAACAAGATGGGAATGTTCAGCCATAATACCGCTGAGGAAGGAGACCGGTTCTGTGTCCCAGAGATGAATGTGCTTTAGTCCGACATGTGAATATCAACCCAAGAACAAAAGCAAAAGACCTTATGAAGATGCTGGTGGAAGCTGGTAAGATTGTCATTATCCACAGTGAAACAAGTACTGTATTAACATGGGCTGAAAGGCCACTCTGCCAAGAAGAAGCCATTACTCAAAAAGAAACATATAAAAGCCAGATTGTTTGTAAATGCACAAAGGAACATAGACCTACATTTTTGGAGACATGTCCTGTGGTCTGACGAAACTTAAATTGAGCTTTGTGACCATAATGACCTTGTTTACGTTTGTAAGAAAAAGGCAGAAGCTTGGAAACCTAAGAACACCATCCCAACCGTGAAACACGGGGGTGCTGCTGCACGTCACAAAATAGATGGCATCATGAGGAAAGATTATGTGGCAATACTGAAGCAACATGTCAAGACATCTGCCAGGAAGTTAAAGCTTGGGCGGAAATGGTTCTTCCAAATGGACTATGACTCGAAGCATACTGCCAAACTGGTTACAAACTGGCTTTAGGATAAACAAGTCAATGTTTTGGAGTGGCCAACACAAAGCCCTGATCTCAGTCCTATTGAAAATATATTGACAAAGCTGAAAAGCCAGGTGCGAGCAAGGCAACCTACAAACATGGCTCAGTTACATCAGTTCTGTCAGGAGGAATGGGCCAAAATTCCTACCAGCTACCAGCAGCAGGACAGTAGTAGATGTAGAGCTAGGTAAGTGATCTGTCACTCTCTCCCTCCCTGTCCCCTGTTCAACTCCCACTCCTTCACTCGATCCCTACTCCCTTCCTGAACCCCACTTAACCCCCCTCTCACTCCCACTCTAGCCACAGTGTCGCTCCCTCGGGGCACCCGGCGGGGACGGGTGGCGCCGCTGGCCATGCTGCTGGCTGCGGGCGCACCCATCCCATCACCTTACATGACCACGCTCCTGCCCTGCTCTCTTCCCGTGCCAGCCATAATGCGCGTGCGTGCCCCCTAGCGTGCGCATGCGCTCGTTCATGTAAATTTAAAGGGCCAGCATGCCCCTATACAGTTTATGGATCCACGTCACTTCCCTGCTGGATCTTTGTCTCCTCCGTGCCCTAGAGAAAGTCTTATCTTTGTTCTTGTCTTTACGATGTTCCTGACCTCCGCCTACGTTTCTCGACTCTAAACCTTGCCGCCTGCCTCGACCCTCTATCTAAGTCTATTGACCACGAAACTCTGCCGTCTGCCCTCACGTTGCCGCCTGTCCCCGACTACGTCTATGCCTCACGATTCTGTACCACGCTACACCTCGGCTGCCACCGCAAGTAAGTCACGTCAGGGGTAGCGACCTTGTAGACTCCCGTCGCAGCAAGTCCATCCCGCTTTGCGGCGGGCTCTGGTGAAAACCGGGACCTACTTAGACTCAGCTACCTGGCGTGGCTTACACCATCGCTTGCGGCGGTCCAGAGGATCCAATATCCCGGCCGTTACAGTAAGATCCAGCCATGGTGCCCCTGCCTAGCATTGCGGACTTTACAACCATTGTCGCCCAGCAAGCGCAACAGATCGCTCAACAGGCACAGAAATTGGGCCTGCTTTCTGCCATGATGCGGCAACTCCTGGCATCCCAGCAGCAGTCGCCACTTCCACCGGTGGTACCTCCTACATCAGCTGTTCCGTTGGCAACTGTGGGGCCTAAGCTGCGGTTACCTCTACCCACCAAATTCGACGGGGACCCGAAGCTCTGCCGGTGCTGGATTCTTTTTTGTGCAGAAGAGGAACGGCTCTCTTCGCCCGTGCATTGATTATAGAGGGCTAAACAAGATCACGGTGAAGAATCGCTACCCACTTCCGTTGATCTCGGAACTCTTCGATCGTCTCCGGGGGCCAAAGTATTCTCTAAATTGGATTTGCGAGGGGCCTATAACTTCATCAGAATATGAGAGGGGGACGAATGGAAAACGGCTTTCAATACTCGAGATGGGCATTTTGAATATCTAATGATGCCCTTCGGACTTTGCAATGCTCCGGACGTTTTTCAAGAGTTCGCCAATGACACCTTCAAGGATCTATTGTATACCTGCGTCATAGTGTATCTGTACGACATCCTGATCTTTTCCCCAGACCTCCAGACCCATCGGACACAGGTGCGCCAGGTTCTGAGACGTTTGTGCAACAACCATCTGTACGCCAAGCTAGAGAAATGCTTGTTCCATCAGACCAGCTTGCCATTCCTCGGGTATATAGTCTCTGCTAAGGGTGTGCAGATGGATCCAGCTAAACTCTCTGCGGTCCTGCAATGGCCACGTCCTGTCGGCCTTCGGGCAATACAGTGCTTCCTGGGATTCGTCAACTACTATCGTCAATTCATTCCTCACTTCTCCACCCTGGTGACACCTATTGTGGCCCTCACCAGGAAAAAAAGAGAACCCGAGATGTTGGCCTCTGGAGGCTGAAAAGGCGTTTACCGAACTAAAGACTGCCTTCTCATCTGCGCCGGTCTTGGTCCGGCCAGATCCCGAGATACCATTCTCCTTGGAGGTGGATGCCTCTTCCGTGGGGGCAGGTGCGGTCCTCACACAGAAAAGCCCCAAAGGCAAGACTCTCACATGCGGGTTTTTCTACAGGACCTTTTCGCCGGTGGAGCGGAACTATGCCATTGGGGATCAGAAGCTCTTGGCCATCAAGTTAGCCTTGGAGGAATGGCGACATCTACTGGAGGGGCTCGTCACCCAATTGACATCTTTACGGATCACAAGAATCTCTTATATCTTCACATGGCCCAGCATCTAAACCCTCGCCAAGCCAGGTGGTCCCTATTCTTCTCATGCTTTGACTTTCGCATTCACTTTTGGCCTGCTGAGAAAAATGTCAAGGCTGACGCCCTCTCCCGTGCCTCTGATGTTGTTGGCGAAGAACCTGTGTCACAGCACATTATTTCTCCCGAACAGTTGGTTCACATGGCTCCCATAGATCTCCAAAATGTTCCTACAAGCAAGACTTACGTGCCGCCGGCACTCAGGAAAAGGATACTGGAGTGGGGGGCATAGCTCCCTGTTGGCTGGTCACCCCGGAATACAGAAGTCCTATGCTCTGATCTCTCGGCACTTCTAGTGGCCGACTCTGGCACAAGACGTCAAGGACTTCACCCTCTCCTGTGTCACGTGTGCTCGAAACAAGGTCTCACGCCACAGGCCCGTAGGTCTCTTACTGCTGCTGCCTGTTCCAGAAACTCCTTGGACCCACATAGCCATGGATTTCATCACGGACCTCCCGGTTTCTTCAGGGAATTCTGTCATCTGGGTGGTTATGGACCAATTCTCAAAGATGTCCCACTTTGTGCCTCTTCCTGGGCTGCCGCCTGCTCCACAATTCTAATACAAATATCAGTGGCACACTAAAAACTAAGTGAAACATCAAGGTATATAGGAATATTGGAAATGCATTACTGCTAATAGTTTACAGTTTTTGATCAAAGATTGTATTAAGCTCACCTCCCAATAGCGTCAAGGGGATCCCAGTACAGATGAGTCCCTAACACTGAACATGTTACCTCACTAGGAGTCCATTCAGACTACAACATCTCAGGGAGCGATAGGAACCTGCCACTTAATTATCCTTCAATATTTTAAAAGACGTAGCCGGAGTGCAGCAAGCCAATGATGCTGGGAGGTGAGCTTAATACAATCATTCATCAAAAACTGAAAACTAAGATTCCCAGGTTATACATATTATCCTTGGCGGTAATGCATATCCAATATTCCTATATACCTTGATGTTTCACTTAGTTTTTAGTGTGCCACTGATATTTGTATTAGATGTATGCTATTGCCTTTTCAGTGTGCACCTATGCTTACGTTTTTCAAAATATATGGATGTGCACAGCCTAATTGATTTTTGAAGTCTATTTGAGGAATGGCAGCCTCATTGGCTTGCTGCACTCCGGCTACCTCTTTTAAACTAGTGCAGGATAATTCAGTGGCAGGTTCCTATCGCTCCCTGAGATGTTGTAGTCTGAATGGACTCCTAGTGAGGTAACATGTTCAGTGTTAGGGACTCACCTGTACTGGGATCCCCTTGACGCTATTGGGAGGTGAGCTTAATACAATCTTTGATCAAAAACTGTAAACTAAGAGTCCCAGGTTTTTCATATTTTCCTTAGCAGTAATGCATTTCCAATATTCCTATATACCTTAATGTTTCACTTAGTTTTTAGTGTGCCACTGATATTTGTATTAGATGTATGCTATTGCCTTTTCAGTGTGCACCTATGCTTACGTTTTTCAAAATATATGGATGTGCACAGCCTAATTGATTTTTGAAGCCTGCTCCACAATTGGCCAGTCACTTCTTCCGGCATATTTTCCGTCTACATGGGTTACCTTCGCACATCGTCTCTGATCGGGGCGTTCAATTCGTATCTTGATTTTGGCGTGTGCTGTGTTCCCGTCTGCAAGTCAAGTTAGACTTTTCATCGGCCTACCACCCTCAGTCCATTGGACAGGTGGAGAGAGTGAACCAGATTCTGGGAGAATACTTGCGTCATTTTGTTTCTGGACGTCAGGACAACTGGGCTGAGCTGCTCCCCTGGGCCGAGTTCTCTTATAACCATCATGACTCAGATGCAGCCGGCGTCTCTCCATTTTTTGTGGTCTATGGCCTCCACCCGCGCTCCCCCCCACTCCCCTTGCCCTGCCCACTGATTCGGAGGTGCCCACTGTTGATGAACAAGTTCAGGATATCAAGCCCATCTGGCAAGAGACTCGACGTTCCCTACTTCGGGCCTCAGCTCGTATGAAGTCTCAGGCAGACAAAAGGAGAAGACCTGCCCCGATATTCCTCCCAGGGGACAAGGTTTGGCTTGCCTCGAAGTACGTGCGCCTGAAGATTCCCAGTTACAAGTTGGGCCCTCGCTTGCTGGGACTCTTCAAGGTGCTCTGGCAGCTCAACCCAGTGACATACAAACTCATTAAGCCTCTGGTCCTGAACCGATTCTCTCAGAAGAATGTATGGCCTCCCCCGGTAGCGGATTCTGCTGATATCTTCGAAGTAAAGGACATCTTGGCCATGAAGACGGTCAGAGGGAAGTGTTTCTTCCTCGTGGATTGGAAGGGCTTCGGACCCGAGGAGAGATCCTGGAAGCCAGAATTGAATATCCTGAATCATGATCTCATCTGCAGGTTCCTGCAGCCTAAAAAGGAGGGGAAGTCTAAGGAGGCGTACTGTAACGGGTGGCGCCGCGTCCCGGTCCGTGGGTCGCGGGTGCACCCGTGTCGCTCCCTCGGGGCACCCGGCGGGGATGGGTGGTGCCGCTGGTCATGCTACTGGCCGCGGGCACACCCGTCCAATCCACTTACCTGACCACGCTCTGGTCCTACTCTCTTCCCCTGCCGGCCGGAATGCGCACGCGCGCCCCCTAGCGCGCATGCGCGCTCGTTCATGTAAATTTAAATGGCCAGCGCGGCGGTAATTGGTTAATTGCCGGGCGCTGACCCTATATAGTTTATGGATCCACGTCACTTCCCTGCTGGATCTTTGTTGCCTCCGTGCCCTAGAGAAAGCGTTATCTTTGTTCTTGTCTCTACCGTGTTCCTGACTTCCGCCTACATTACTCGACTCTGAACCTTGCCGCTTGCCCTGACTCTCTTGCTACATCTATTGACCACGAACCTCTGCCGCCTGCCCTGACCTTGCCGCCTGTCCCCGACTATGTCTACGCCTCACGATTCTGTACCATGCTATACCTCGGCTGCCACCGCAAGCAAGTCACATCAGGGGTTGCGACCTGGTAGACTCCTCTGGTGAAAACTGGGACCTACTTAGACTCCACTCCCTGGCGTGGCTTACACCATCGCTTGCGGCGGTCCAGAGGATCCACTATCCTGGCCGTTACATCAGCCAGCTGTGGTTTTTTGTCACCACAAGGCTGGTCACTAGTACCCAATGCACCAGGGGTATTGGGAAGAGCTGGGTTACCATGAGAAGCAGACCCTCTAATATGATGGTCCGCTTCTGCGGTGGCTGCGGGCTGGAATTTTAAGAGTGGGAATTCGCCAGTATTGATGGACCATCCATTCTGACAGTATCAGGCTGCAGCTTTTACCTTGGCTGGTTATGGAAAATGGGGGGGACTCCACGTTGTTGTTTTTTTTCCATAAATGTATTTATTCAATAGTTATTGATTATCTAAACACAGGCGTCCACTGTAATGATTGCAGGATTTGCCTATTTTTGGATTCTCAATAAATAAATTCAACCAATTTCCAATAGGGTTAAGAACAATCATTCTATTTGTGGCTGCTCTGAATCTTATTGGGAACTGATTTTTGACTTGCCTAGGGATTAGTAAGTAAGCCTCCATTCTTTGATTTTATTTAATTTTTTGGCCCATGTTGTTCTGTGATGTGAATTTTTTTAACCTCTAGATAATGGCTATTAAATTACCAGACCTGTGCAAGCTTTGATATCAAAGAGTTAACAGCAAAAACAAACTACTAGGAATAAACCACAAAGTCTAGCTTATCCAATGGTCTTGAAGAATAGGTTTTAATAAAATAACAATATTTGATTTGGGTAATAAAACTGGATCTGGGTCTATAGCGCCAGACATTTTTGTGTCCTTTGGCACTATCACCATGCCCAGATCCGTCATTTATTGTATATGGTGATTTAAAATTGCCCAAATAAACTATAGCGAAAATATTAACTGTGAGCTACAAACTTGATAAAGCATTGTGGCCATAACTGTGGCCTACTGTTTCAAAATGCAATTTTTTCTTATTTTGTATCTATGGTTTGGCCATTCTAATAACATTTCGTTTCAGAACCCCTACATCATCTTTTTGTAATCCAAATTTTCTTTTCCTTTCCTGCTGCATTTTTTGGATCCATTTTGTGTTAATTGTTTTATCTCTAACGCAAATTTAATGTAGTTAAATATCAGTATTACTCTAGCTACTTAGTTGCTGCTTTTTTGTGTGCTTATTAATGAGGGCATTTATGTCCTTAGTTGCTCATTGTGGTTCAGAGTCATTTATAAATAACATCAATGCTCCCAATAATCCAGTGGCCCATTGGGATTATCGCTCAGTAACTTCAAACGAGATGTCCTTTTCCTCTCTCTTTTCTTGCAAACCGTCAATGCTCACCTAGTCTACTTATGCCTCAGTGATTCTAAAACTTTTGAGCAGCTTTATGTACCACCATGGTACCCAGAGGTCCCTTACATTATGATACACAGTGTCGGACTGGAGTACCTGAGGCCCACCAGAGAAAGTTGCTCTTGGGGCCCGCTCTTCCGCTATATGTAGAAGTAATTAGTCATCTCTGTAAAAGGCTATTTACACAGCGTGACATGCTCATGTTCAAAGCATCCATCGGGGGACTGTGAGGAAAGGTACCACGATGTACCTGCTGCATCCCTATAGATGTTATTTGAGCAAACTTAGTTCTACATAGACTATGTTTGCTCTATTTGTCGGTGGTATATGTGTTCCCTATGGGACTCAAAAGCCTGGTAGACTGCACTACTGAGTCCCACAGGAAAAGCATATACCACCGACAACTTGGGCATGTGTAGTCCACATAGGACTATGTTCAATTAACTTCCATGAGAACACTACATGAGAGGCTACATTGCGGTATATGTCTGGATACCTTTCCCCATAGTACCCTGCCAGATACTTCAAATATGAGTAAGTAACGCTGTGTGAACGGCCCCTTAATAATGTAATAAAACACTATTAATTCACAAAATTCTAAAAAAAAAAATATACTGTAACAAAGGGAATAAATGGGGAGGCTAGAAGTTACAAGAACCAACATTTTACAAGAATTTGGTTTACTGTAAAAAAAAAATCTGTCCCTCTCTAGTCCCTCATATTCAGCGTCCACGGTAATTTCAAATCGCCAAAAATTAAGCCAATCTCCAATAGGCTGAAAATACACCTTCCTTATACAAATTTTATTACTCGCCCTGCAATTACCCTGCCTGATAGCGGATAATCCCCCCCAATAGGTGCGGGCCCCACTTTAGAGAACCTTAGTTTACAACGAACCCCCTTAAGTTCAAAAACTTCTTGTGGAAGACTCAATGTTGTCATGTCCTAGGTATCATAAACAATGGAGGAAAATTCCAATGATGTCCCAATGCGTTTCCCCTTCTTACAGAACGGTTCTTTAGGGGATCAAGTGGATAATTACAAATAAGTTGCTATTATGTAGGGAACCTACTGCTGATGTAAGGTGACACCGGTTGGCTATGATGCATCCATACAGGCTGTTTTCAGTTGCCAAGACTTACACATTTATACAGGTATACATCACACATACACCATAAACATATACACATCGTGCAAACACCATTTCACCACAGCACATTCCCATATACACCCACTCACAGCCATGTACACCATTCACACACCAAATTTACATTCCCTTAACACAACTCACACCGTATTACACCATTCACAACCATATACATCCCGTATACACCACTCACTCACATTACCCATTCACACCACCATATAAATCTTATACACCCCAAACACACCATATTCATCCCATATACACCCCTAACACACCATATACATCCCATATACACCCCTAACACACCATATACATCCCGTATACACCACTCACACACTGTATACACCACTAACTGTATACATCCTGTATACACCACTAACTGTATACATCCAGTATACACCACTCACACACTGTATGCACCCTGTATACACCGCTCACACACTCTATACACCTTGTATACACCGCTCACACACTGTATACACCCCGTATAAACCACTCACACACTGTATACACCCTGTATACACCGCTTATGCACTGTATACACCTTGTATACACCACTCACACACTGTATACACACTGTATACACCGCTTATGCACTGTATACACCTTGTATACACCGCTCACACACTGTATACACCCTGTATACACTGCTCACACACTGTATACACCTTGTATAACAGCTCATACACTGTATACACCGCTCACACACTGTATACACCCTGTATACACCGCTCACACACTGTATACACCCTGTATACACCGGTTACACACTGTATACACCTTGTATACACCGCTCACACACTGTATACACCCTGTATACACCGCTCACACACTGTATACACTGCTCACACATTGTATACACCGCTCACGCACTGTATACACCGCTCACACACTGTTACACTGTACACTGCCCAAAACTGTATACCCCTGTATACACTGCCCCAAAACACTTTTATACACCCTGTATACACTGTCACACATGAAATACACCCTGTTATACACCGCTTACACACTGTATACACCTTGTATACACCGCTCACACACTATATACACTGATCACACACTGTATACACCTGTATACACCGCTCACACCCTGTATACACTGCTCACACACTGTATACACCGCTCACACACTGTATTCACCCTGTATACACCGCTCACACCCTGTATACACCACTCACACACTGTATACACCTTGTATACACCGCTCACACACTGTATACACCGCTCACACACTGTATACACCCCCGTAACAACCCGCCCCACACAATTTTTAAACTGATTCTTTCCCCAAACACTTAAACACATAAAGCACAGTGATGGCAGTTACACATTAAACACTTGACATAGACACATCAAGACCTGCATATCTCACACATATACTAACAATATACACTACACATGCCACTCACATCACACAACACTTACCTGGCTCTCCATATATAAGCCCCACCCACCACATGATTGGCTCCACCTACAACATGATTAGGTCCGCCCACCTAGCAATTTAAATTACCAACGTTTCAGCCTTCTTGAGACCTTTCAGTGCCGTTCTCTTCTTCCCTGGGGGCCCACAGCAGCAGAAAGCATTCCCAAGCAGATAACCTGTAGTAAGGCAGCTGCTGCTGAGGAACAGGAGAGAAGGGGGACGGAGGCTGACACATAAAGCAAGCTTTGTGTTTGATTGGCTGAGGATCAGCCAATCAGCACAAGGCTTAGTCTTAGCACTGTTCTCCTGCAGCATCAGGCCCCGCCACTGAGTGACGGCGCTGCGGGGCCTGATGCAGCAGCTTCCTTCCCTATCCAAATATAGAGGGGCCCAGCAGTGTGGACTCTAGGGCCTACCAGAGGATCCTCCTATCCTCTGGTGGGCCAGTCCAAAACTGATGATACAACATTTTCAGCACATAATGGTCTATCCAAGGCCATTGCAATTTAAAACCATAATGAGCATACAATACTACTGATGAGTTGAGTGCAGATTTGTAGTGGATGTGATTTATTGGAAGGCCCAGTTAATCAGCATGGACATGTCACTGGTACAACACTCGTATTACTGAAGCGCATGTATTGATTGACTGTCTAACGTATGGTGCAGTACTTGTTCTATGCTAAAATAATCTACTCTTTTGGACACCAGATTAGGTCAGCTCCATGTTATTTGTTTTGGTCTTCACTCAGACTGTGGTGGTTAGACATTAACTCTCTTCTCTCCCGGATCCCAAAATGCCTATCATCCATTTCCTCCTTCTTCTCCTCCGGTCGCTTAAAACTAAATGTAGATAAAAAGAATTCATCATCTTTCCACCATCCCCTCTCTACCCCTCCCCCTGATCTCTCTATCACTTTTTAATGGCCACACCCTCTCACAGCCCCCACAAGTCCCTCGCCTTGGGATAACCTTTGACTCCTCTTTATCCTTCAAACCACACATCCAAGCCCTCACCTCTGCCTGCCGCCTCCACCTGAAAAAATAATTTCACGGGATCCCGCCCATTCCTCCCAAATCTGACACTACTAAAACGCTAGTCCACGCCCTCGTCATCTCCCGCCTTGACTACTGCAACATCCTTCTTCTGTGGGCCTCCCAGTTAGCACCCTCTCGCTTCCCCTCCAATCCATCCTAAACTCTGCTGCCCCCTTTTGATTCACCCCTCTTCCTCGCTACTCCTCTGCCTCTCCCCTCTGCCAATCCCTTCAAATGGCTTCCCATTGCCCAACAAATTCAGTTCAAATTACTAACCCTGACCTACAAGGCTCTCCATAACCTCTCTCTCCATACATCTCTGCCCAAATTTTCCCAGATACCTCCCCCTCACGCAATCTCTTGCTCCTCACAGGACCTTCTCCTCTGATCCCTCTCATCAGCTCCTCACATAACCGTCTCCAAGACTTCTCCCGTGCTTCACCCCACACTCTGGAACTCCTTAACCAAAAATCAGATCTCCTAAAACTTTCACCAGTTTCAAAAGCAACCTAAAAAAACCCATCTCTTCGGGAAATTAGCCTAAAAACCCAACCTAACCCAAACCACCACTACACCGGCCCGCAAGCATGTTGCCCCACACCTTCTGTCTCTCCCTTCTTCCCTTGTAGATTGTAAGCCCTCGCGGGCAGGGTCCACTTTCCTCTCTGTTTCAGTTACTAGTCATTTTTGTCACCATTGTATTTGTACAACATTTGTTATGTATGTAATTCCCCTTAAATGTACAGCGCCCTGGAATTAATGGTGCTCTAAAATAAATAATAATAATAATAATAATAAGACAACAACTCAATATGACAAAGGTGGACCCATATATTAGGAAAATTATTCTTCTTTATTCCAAAAACGACATACTTTCATACAATCAATAAAAGCATCGCATCTGTATCAGTCAAAAGACTAGTAGACGTAGGTTGCATAACAGGTAAATACCTTAGTAGTGCTTCACTGCATTTTGTAGGACAGAGTAGAAATGGGACAACCGGCCAGGGGAACGCCGCAATGATGCAACGTTTCAAGGGATCAACCTCTTTCCCCAAGCCGGTTGTCCATGCTACTCTGTCCTACAAAATGCAGTGAAGCGCTACTAAGGTATTTACCTGTTATGCAACCTACGGGGCTACTAGTCTTTTGACTGATACAGATGCGATGCTTTTATTGATTGTATGAAAGTATGGTCGTTTTTGGAAAAAAAAGTAGAATAATTTTCCCCAATATACGGGTCACCTTTGTCATATTGAATTGTTTGGACTATGGGAATCCCAGGGAAGATCCCAAAGTGAGACCCAAGAACGTATAGGTTGCTTATAATTATATAAAGGCGGTTATATATTTATCTTTTGGGTAAGACAACAACAAAATTGCTTCATCCTTCATTGCTCTGACCAAAGTCTATGACTCCATTAATTGGGAGTCCTCTGGAATGCCCTATTATGTTAATTAGTATCCAGAGACTGCTCAACGAACCAGTTAACCGCTACCGTCCTGTGCAATGGGACAGAAGGGATCTCTTCACCATCCGAACAGGGGTCAAGCAGGGTTGTGTCACAATGCCGATATTTTCTTTTATCTACCTGCACATAATTCTGTTACTTATCTCGGACCCTTCCCCCTGTGGTATTGAGATCAAGTACCGGCTTGACAAAAGGCTGTTTAACCTACATCACCTTAAGGCCAAGACAAAAGTGCCCAAGATGATAGTCCTCTGCCAAGACATCATTTGCAAGGTAACTGAGCCCTTATCAATCACCATTGCTAGAAAAACTTTAAAAGTTGTTGAGCACTTCCTTTATCTCAACAGTCACCCATTTTAAAAGGCAACCATTGAGGAGGAACTTCAGCATCACATTGTAAGGGTTCGGTTGATTCGCTGGACCACCGCAAGTGATGATAGTTAAGCAACGCCAGGGAGTGGAGTCTAAGTAGCCCCCGGTATTCACCAGAGCCCGCTGCAAAGCAGGATGGACTTGCTGCGGCGTGAGGCTACCAGGTCGCTACCCCGGACGTGACTTGCTTGCGATGGGGGCCGGGGTACTGCGAGATACAGAATCGGAATCCAAAGGCGTAGTCTGGGACAGGCAGGAGGTCAGGGCAGGCGGCAGAGATTAGTGGTCAGAGACGGGCAGAAGGTCAGGGCAGGCGGAAAACAGGCAAGGTCAGGAAACGTAGCGGAACGGATTGGTACACGGGTGATCAGACAGGACTTTCCAACACTCTAAACTAAGCAAACGCACACCAACAGTCTGGCAGAGAGTGCTGGGGGCGTATTTCTTATATAGGACCAGCAGCCGGCAACTGACCCAATTACCGGCGTACTGGCCCTTTAGATCCAGACCAGCCGTCGCTCGCGCACCCTAGGGAGAGGGTACGCATGCGGCGGCGGCCGGGACAGGCAGGAGCAGCGTACACCGGAGCGTGGACGGGTAAGTGAGCAGGCGCCGGACGTCGGGTGGCAGGGGGATGGTTGCGGGTAGCCACGGCACCCGCGCTGGACCCCCTGCGGGCAATGGGCGGCTGTGGGGGGCAACGGCACCCGCGCCAGCCCCCATGACAGTACCCCCCCCCCAGGTCTCCCCCTCTTTTTTCTTAGAGAGGAGGTCAGGCGACAGATTGGCCTCGGGTTCCCATGAACGCTCCTCGGGCCCGAACCCCTTCCAATCTATAAGAAAGAACCGCTTCCCCCTCACTGTCTTCTCCGTCAGCACCTCCTTGACCTCAGAGATGTTATCAGCGTTGGCCACCGGAGAAGGCGAGACAGATCCACGGAAGAACCGATTCAGCACCACCGGTTTGAGTAGAGAGACATGAAAGGCGTTCGGGATACGCAGAGTGGGAGGCAAGCGGAACTTGTAGGCCACCGGGTTTAGCTGCCGAAGTACCACAAAAGGACCCAAATACTTACGGCCTAACTTGTAACTGGGCACCTTGAAGCGAATGTACTTGGCAGATAACCAAACCCTATCACCCGGCTTAAATATGGGTGGGGTCTCCGGTACCTGTCAGCCTTGGCCTTGGTGCGAGCGGAGGCCCGTAGAAGGGCCTGTCGTGTGACTTGCGAAAGTGCCTTGATGTCCCGTACTTGGGCATCAACGGCAGGGACGTGAGACGAGATAGCCAGAGGGAGAGACGGGCGGAGATGTAGCCCAAATACAACAAAAAAAGGAGAGGCTCCAGCAGACTCTGAGTCTAAGGAATTATAGGAAAATTCTGCCCAGGGGAGGAGATCAGACCAGTTATCCTGACGGGTGGACACAAAATGACGTAAATAGGTACCTAAAACTTGGTTGACCCTCTCTACCTGCCCATTGGTTTGAGGTGATATGCAGACGAGAAGTCCAGCTGAACCTGCAAAATGAGCACACAGAGCCCGCCAGAATTTTGACACAAACTGGACTCCCCTATCTGAAACAATATGCAAAGGGCAGCCCTGTAGCCAAAAAAAAGGGTTGTGGAAGAAGTCTGGGCCAACAGAGGCGGGGGTACCCGGGGCAGGGGGCAAAGTGAGCCATCTTTGAAAATTTTTCAGTCACCCCCAATGACCGTGTTCCCAGGGGAGGCCCGGGAGGGTCATAACAAAATCCATGGAAATAGGGGACCAAGGTCTTCTGGCACCGGGAGAGACTGAAGCAGACCGGGGTCGAGTGAGGGATTTTGTTATGGGCACGGAGGTAAGCCAGAAAAAATCTCTAACGCCCGGGGAAAAAGGGGCCACCAATAGTAGCGTGAGATCAATTGAAAGTTTTTGGGGCCCCCAGGAGGGCCCCCGCTGTGCGAGGAATGTCCCCCACTTAAAGGGTTGTCCTATTAATAGCTTTAGCCTCTTTTGTGGCTGGGAGTTGAATTGAGGGGCATGCGCTTCCTCCCCCTTCTCCTCCCCCCCTTCCCCCCCTCCCCTGCACACAGGCAGCTATCCGCCCTTAATTTTATACAGCGGGGGGGGGGGGCGGGGGTTTGCTGCCAAAGTTAACCCTGTGTTGCCTGCCAAGAGGTCTATGATTGTAATGCGAACAAGGGGCTGCAAGTGTTCCTTTTAAACCCTTTTTTGCTTACATATCCCCACATCTCCAGCAACCAAAAACAAACCCCTCAGAACAAGGCGGGGAAGCTGCAAAGTTTTACTAGGATTTGCCCCTGTACAGCAAGCTAAACTGTTCAAAAGCCCCCCTGATTGTATAGTATTATTATATTACAGCTCCACAGAATCAGGGGTTAAGTAAACACAGGGTCACTGCTGGTCCACATCTTTTGATACCCCCTAATCTCTGCTCAATCTGTGTAGAGAGCAGAGGAAGCAGGCCACCCGGGTTTTTAACCGGCGCCGGACATAAACCGGGTCCCCCCCTCCCCCCCCCTCCACTACAGAACATTTTGGCGGGGGGGGCCCCCTCTCTCCGACCTGTCTTCAAAGGGATATCATTAAACCCTGAAGCCATAAGATAAGGATCAACAGGGGGGCTGCATAGAAATTTGAGAAGCTGATCACTCCTACGAACGGGCAGTAAAATCAGTAGGCATTTTTAATGAACATATATTGCCAAAACTGCGTTTTTTAAAGATCTTTTTAAAAAAACCCAATCATTGTACGAAAAAACCCCCCTTTTAAGGTTCGAGGCCGCATGGCAGGAGGAGGTCTTCCCATGGGGGATGTTTTAAAACATGGGGCTGCTGTGAGGGCCGTTCAGAGGAATAAAAGGGTGCAGGGCGCTCAAGGCCCACAGTGTCCGAGGATCTAGAGAGGACGTCCGCCCTGATGTTCTTTTCGGCAGGCCGAAAGTGAAGGAGGAAGTTAAAGCGGGAGAAGAAGAGCGACCACCGGGCTTGCCGAGGATTCAAACGCTGAGTAGATTGGAGATACATGAGATTTTTGTGATCGGAAAAAGATCTCAACAAAATGGCGAGCCCCTCCAGAAAGGGTCGCCATTCTTCCAGGACTAACTTTATGGCCAGTAGTTCACAATCACCGATTGTGTAGTTACGTTCGGCAGGAAGTGAAGGTCTTGGAAAAGAAGCCACAAGTACGTAATCTCCCAGAGGAGGACTTTTGAAGAAGGACAGCGCCGGCACCTATTGAGGAATCATCCACTTCTAGGACAAATGAACGCTGAGGGTCCGGGCGAGACAGAATAGGAGCTGAAGCGAATGCTGCTTTAAGACGATTAAAGGCTTCCTGGGCTTCGGGAGGCCAGGATTTGGGGGATAGCTTCTTCTTTGTGAGGGCTACCAGTGGGGCCACCAGCGTGGAGAATTGCGGGATGAACTGTCTGTAATAGTTCGCGAACCCCAAGAAGCGCTGGATGGACCGGAAACCCACCTGTCGGGGCCACTGCAGAACCGCTGACAGCTTGGAGGGATCCATCTGGAGACCTTGTTCCAAAACGATGTACCCTAAGAAGGGCAGCGAGGTGCGTTCAAATAGGCATTTCTCCAGTTTGGCATAAAGCTGTTGGGTGCCATGACTGTAGGAGCAACTGGTGCTGGCGTGGAGGCGGCAGCCTCAGGCGGAGGTAGACGGGCCGCGAGGTTCTGCATCATGGCCGCAAGCTGGTCAATACGCTGGCTCTGCTGTGCAACGGCCGTCGTAACATCCCGAAGTTCGGGCAGAGGTACCCTGGCGGAATCCATGGCCAGACTGTACTGTAAAGGTTCGGTGGATTCGCTGGACCACCATAAGCGATGATAGTTAAGCCACGCTAGGGAGCGGAGTCTAAGTGGCCCCCGGTATTCACCAGAGCCCGCCGCAAAGCGGGATGGACTTGCTGCGGCGTGAGGCTACCAGGTCGCGCTACCTGACGTGTGACTTGCTTGCGATGGGCCGGGGGTACTGCGAGATACAGACTGGAATCCAAAGGCGTAGTCGGGGACAGGCAGGAGGTCAGGGCAGGCGGCAGAGATTCGTGGTCAGAGACGGGCAGGCGGCAAACAGGCAAGGTCAGGAAACGTAGCGGAACGGACTGGTATACGGGTGATCAGACAGGACTTTCCAACACTCTAAACTAAGCAAACGCACACCAACAGTCTGGCAGAGAGAGCTGGGGGCGTTTCCTTTAATGGGAACCAGCACCCCGGCAACTGACCCAATTACCGGCGTACTGGCCCTTTAAATCCAGACCAGCCGTCGCGCGTGCGCCCTAGGGAGCGGGTACGCACGCAGCGGCCGGGACAGGCAGGAGCAGCGTACATCGGAGCGTGGATGGGTAAGTGAGCAGGCGCCGGACCTTGGGTGGCAGGGGGATGGACGCTGGTAGCCGCGGCCCCCGCGCCAGCCCCCATGACACACATAAGCTGTGCCAGCATGTATTTTAAGAAACTGTGGTATCAGGTCATTGAGAGTCATGACCTTAAGAAGTAAACCAAACTTATGGTCTATAGAGAGATTTGTGTCACTACTCTTCTATACAACAGCAAGATCTGGGTTACCTACCACAGCCACCTGAAGATTCGTCAAATATTCCAATATTCTGTGGAATATTCTGCATATCATTTGGGAGGATTCCCACACCAACTTTAGCGTTCTTATTGAGGAAAAATTACCAGCATCATAGTCATGATCAAGCAAAACAAACTCACCAATATGCCCAACAGTCGGGTCCCTACTGAGACAAGGCAAGAAAAGGCCACATTAACATTGTATCCATTCTTGGTTGAACATGTTGGACATATGTCTTTTTTCAACCGTACTAACTAAGTAACTGGAAAGCCCTGGCCACAAATCATTCCCTGTAGTGCCACATCAAGTGGTTGTGAAATGTAAGATCTTACATTACATGTAAGAACTTTCTTTTGTCTACCACAGTTGAGAGGTGGTTGATCAACCACCTCTCAACTGAGGTAGACAAAAAAAGTGACAAAAGGAGCAGAAGAAGAGCCCTGGTTTGCGAAAATGGAACTTCATGCCTCCACTGCACAAAGATCTATGTTCATTTATTGAACATCTTGTAACACATAAGTAATCTCATTTCGAGAATGGTACACTGAGTACAATACATAATCTTTTGGAATCAATTGCTAGTCTTCCAAAGACTCGTTGTACAAGGTCCCGAACCACTTAACAACATTGCAATCCAAAAACCCACTGTATATCCTTTATTTTGGTGTTTTGGCTGGCCCAGTTGGATTAAAATTAAGTACTATAACTTGGAGAGGGTAGACACATAAATGATCAATTTCCAATATAACTGTCTGTTAGCTACCCATTTCTTTTAAAAGGGTAGTATCTAACCATCATATTAAATCCTGTAAATCCTGCTACTTGTGACCTGCCGATAGGATACACAGTTGTTAGGTACAGATTCAAAGGCAAAAGTACAATCACTAAATCTGGTAAAAGGGAGGGGGAGGGGGGGGCAAAATGTTATCATTAAAGGTATACATACATTAATCAGGGCAGGCAGCCTGCAGAAACCAAAGCTGAAAAAACAGTCGGAAATTCCAAATCTGTCAAACAATGAAACACACCTTCAATTAACAAACAAAAGAAAAAGAGACACCATAACAATAGGTGCACACCCAAAATTAGTCAAAGATTACGAGCGACATGTATGATTTATGGCGCTTAGACGCCAATTTTGAAGCACATAATAATAGTGTAGAATGCGCCTGTATATATGAACCTGCTCTACTGCAAGTCATAAATCAGGCGCATTCTAGCACAAAGACAACACTTCTGGCTAAGGTAAACCATTTTCGAGTGGTTTACCTGTTCCAGCAGTAATGCACCTAGATTTGCCGTACTGAAGCTATAAATCTGTAGCTTCGTACGGTTCTAGTGCGCCCCACCTTCTACCCACCCCCGGAAATCAGGTGCATTACAAAGTGTCGCGGGCTCTCTGTAATGTGCCTGATATTGGCATGCGGGAGTTTTAAAAATATAGCGAACGGGGCTGCGCTAGATCTTGGGCTGAACAGACGGCAGACGTCTGGCGCAGCCACGTTCGTACATGTCGCCCTACATGTCTACAGACAGAGACAATTACAAACACCTAAAAGCTAAAGGGGCTATGATGCCCAATCTCTCAAAACACTAAACTGTTTATAAACGAAAATAGTGGTACTCCAGCACATTACACACAAGCAGGGCTGTTCCTAGGGGCGGGGCCAGAGGATAGCCCCTGACTCTGCGTGGCCGTTTTATAACAGCTGCACAGAGTCAGCAGCTTACTGGTACAGGGATCTGGGATCTCCAAATCCTCGGTTAGCAGCCCTGCTGGCCGAGTAGATCCCTGGGAGCTGCATGACAGCATAAGCAGTGTGATGATGTCCCGCCGCTTACACTGCTCAGCAGCTCCTGGAGCTGGACGTGGGGACCCTGGCGAGGTGAGTACTATTTTTTTTATTTTATAATTAGCTACTACCTGGCTATAGGGGCATCAACTGGCTACAGGGGCATATACTGGCTACAGGGCCATATACTCGCTACAGGGGCATCACCTGGCTACAGGGGCATCTACTGGCTATAGGGGCATTTACTGGCTATAGGGGCATCATCTGACTATAGGGGCATCTACCTGACTATAGGGGCACTACCTGATTATAGGGGCATCACCTGGCTATAGGAGCACTACCTGACTATAGGGGCATCACCTGGCTATAGGGGGCACTACCTGGCTATAGGGAGCACTACCTGACTATAGGTGCATCTACCTGGCTATAGGGTACTACTACCTGGCTATAAGGGACTTCTACCTGGCTATAGGGGGCTACTACCTGGCTATAAGGGGCTACTACCTGGCTATATGGAACTACTACCTTGCTAGAGGGAGCTACTACATGGCTACAGGGGCTACTCTCTGGCTACAGGGGGCTTATTACATGGCTACAATATGAGGTGCTGTAGATGGGGAGTTTGTATAGAGATAGGAATTGGTAGAGAAGTGCTGATAAAGTGAGGCATCTAAGATGTTTGTTTTGTAAATTCCACAGTGAAGAGTCATGGCTGGGAGAAGTCATCATGGCGGTCTGGGACAGATGGAGAAGAAGAAGAGAAAGAGAACAACTCTTCAGAGACGCCTCATGTAAGTCCCTGGATGTAACTTTACTGTAATCATTTATATGTCTGCTGAGCCTGTGTACACCTGGTATCCACCAACGTATGGTCACTGTATGCCAGTAATATTACTTGTAGTATAATGGTTTGCATTCAGTATGGTCAGTTTGTATTATTCAGTCACAATATGGTGGTGATATGTGGTCATGGTGTGATGGTATTATTCAGTCATTGTGTGCTGGTGATATGTGGTCTTAGTAGGACATTGGCATTATTTGCCTGGGACTCTGGTTGGTGTAGCAGTGTTATTTGGTAACTGTATGACTATTATTTAGTAGTTTTATACATAACACATTGTGGTAAAGCGTTTTGTATATTTTAGATTTGGTTGATGGTGATGCAATATGGCGCATTATGTTACCGGTTATGCATACAAGTAATTCATGTCCAATAATATTACACACAGCATCAGATCATATAGAAAACTGCCTAAGTAAATAGAATGGAATAAACAAAAATGCTATAAGTTTGCAAAACCATTTGGCATTTCCCGACCGGTATTTGGTCTGTGCCATGTAAACGGCCCCTAAAGGTATGTTTACACAGCATAATTGTGGGGCGTATTTCAGTGTATAATTGTGCTGCAATACACCCAAAATGTGGTGCGCAATTACAGTAATTCATAGCTCTCAGAGATTTTATCTGTATAATAAGATTGTAGAAGTCTTTTAATACAAAATTTACAATGTTGTGCAAAAATTAACTGGGTGTCAAGGACTGTGTCGGCGGGGGACACAATACCTACCCAAATCCAGACTAAATAGTCTTCATCTGGGTAACACTGATAAAACATTGTTGCTCAGGTAAAATGAAGATGAAATTGCCAGGTTCAAGTAGTGGAGAATGGGTAAGCATTAGCTGTGCAGGAATCTAATTGGGGTGTGCTGCACTGGGCTGTGCTGTTAACCACTAGCACAGTGTGGACAGGGATATTGACCCCAGCAAACAGGTATGCACTTGGGGACACATGTATGAAAACTGTCTTGGTCTAAGACTTTCTTTGTTGCCAACTGCAACCAATCAGAGTTCCCTTTACATTTCATCTAGTGCTCTGAAAAAATGAAAAAGGCACTCTGATTGGTTGCCATGGGAAACAAAGAAAGTCTTAGACCAAGACAAATACAAAAAAGATTGTTCCCAGCACTCGTGCACCAGTCGTTAGTATATAGAATAAAACGCACTTTTATTGAAGATCACATAAAAACATGATTATAAAATCAAAGAGACGCTATGAAGTTTACGCGTTTCAAGCATAACACATTGCTCTTTCTCGTAACAAACAAATAGCAGAATCAACTTCAATATATATCCTTGAACGAGACTGATCAATGCTAACATCTGTGTTTTAACTCTTTCTTAACTGAATAGAATGGGAAAGACTTGTTCAATCTTAAGCATATATTTAACGGACTATAAATAAATGTAAGGAAGCCTAAAGATAGATGAACCTAAAATAAATACATGAGGTCTGATTTGTAGTTAAGACCTTTAGGGATTCTTGTATCTAAAGTAAGACTCCAGTAGGCTTCACGAGTGGTGAGACATTTCCTCCAGTCCCCACCACGTATGGGTTTGTTTACTTTTTCTATGGCTTTTACTTTAAAACATTCAATATTACTCTGATGAATTTCTTTGAAATGTTTGGAGGCCCCCGATAGATTGTGTGCCTTAGTATTTTTAATGTCATATAAGTGCTCCCTAATTCTGATGTGTAAGCTCCTGGTCGTACATCCAATGTATTGTAAGTTACATTGTTCACACCAAATCATGTAGATAACATGATCGCTGTGACAGTTTAAAAATGTATTGATGGAATAGGTGTTACCCGTAACCATGGATGTGAATTCATTGCTTTTAACCATAAACTTGCAAAGACCGCACCTGCTGGTGCCACATCTGAACGAGCCCTTAAAGTCTAACCAGCGATCCCTTCTTGATGTGATGTTATCTTTAAACATGCTAGGTGATACCATATTTCCCACTGTGCGCGCTCTTGTAGATACAAATTTACAACCATCCTGAAGGATGGTGCGCAATGTTGGATCAGTATTCAGAATTGGTAGATATTTTTGAATGATAGTAACAATATCAGGAAATTGTTGACTATATTGTGTTGTGAAACATATCGGGATTTTCTTATCCTGAATTTTATTTTTAGAACTATATAGTAAATCCATCCTGTTTCTGTTATCCACTTTGTTAATAGCTCTATGTATCACCCATGATTTAGACTCTCTGTCCTTAAGTCTTTTCGTTATAATCATTTTCTCCTTACTGTAAGTATCTGAATTGCTGCAGTTTCTCTTTGCACGAGTGAACTCTCCAACTGGTAAGTTATCTATCACGTGCTTGGGATGGCAGCTTGATGCACATAGAAGGCCATTGCCCGAAATTGGTTTCCTGAATGTGCGAGTGTGAATTGTGCCTAAATTCGAATCACCAATTAATTCTAGATCTAAAAAAGCTATTTTTTCTTTATTCATTTCAAATGTAAATTTTAAGTTTTCCTGATTATCGTTAATATAATTAACAAATTTCGAGACATCAGAAGGTGACCCTTGCCATATTAATAACGTATCGTCGATGTATCTATAATAAAGAAAGATATCTTGGGCAAAAATGTTATCAATTGAATAGATATATCTTTCTTCCCACCAGGACACAAAAATATTTGCAAGGGATGGCGAGAAACAGGAGCCCATTGGGCATCTCTGAATCTGTAGAAAAAATTCGGAATTAAATTGAAAACAGTTGTGAGTTAACAAAAACTCTGTGACCATAATCAGATATTGTTTGAGGGAATCACTATATTTGATATATTTGAATAACTGATGTGAAAGCGCTGAAATGGCTAATGTCTGTGGTATTGATGTATACAGCGCTATAATGTCGCAAGAGACCCAAGTGAATGTCGGTTTCCAGACTATAGTGTCTAAGATTTTTAGAACCTCTTTAGAATCGTTTAGATAATGTGGAGAGCGAAACACTACTGGTTGAAGATGGCGATCAAGCCATGTACTTAAGTGTTCAAAGATTGATCCAATGCCCGATATAATAGGTCGCAGTGGGGGAGGGAAAACACCTTTATGTGCTTTGGAAAATGCGTGGAAGATAGGCGTTCTAGGATGTTGAATGAACATGTCCTCCTTTTGTTTAGGGGTAATGGCATGAAGTGAAACCTCTTCCCCTAAAAATTTTCCCAAAACTGTCTAGTTTAAAAAAAGATATGGGATCTTTGTCTAGTTTCTTGTATACATTGGTTTCATTAAGGAGTAATTGTACTTGTGTCTGGTATAAGCTTTTGTCCAGAATTATTACCATGCTACCTTTATCTGAAGGGCGTATTATCAGATAAGGATTGGACTGTAAGTCCTTTAAAGCTTTGGATTCCCTAAACGTGAGATTGTTTTTTTGAGAATGTTTCTTGATATGTAAATCCCGAAGTTCTTGTTCGACTAAAATTTGGAAATCATCCATAATTTTAGCCCTGGAACCAATAAGATAGAATGCATCATTCCTGATATATTTTAATTTTACATCTTCTGAACTGATATTAGCAATGTATGAATCGTCTGCACTCAAGCTTTCCAGAGTAAGAATTGATTGTTGTTCAGCAAAGGTAAGACCTCTGGGGAACAATTCTTCCCTCAGCTCCTTGGGTTCCTCCCTATCAACAAGATCAGTATTCTCTGTGAAAAAATGTTAGAAGTCTAATGAAACGATTTACATCTTTAATTGTGTTTAAAAAAAAATTGAAAATCCAAGAGGGGGCATAGTTGAGTCCTCTACTAAGTGCATCAATCTGATCTTTATTAAGTATAAAGCGGGCAGGTTAAAAACAGTACAGTCTGAAGACATGTTAGAAACATGACTGTTTTCTGGGAGGATCGTATCAGAGTCTATTGAGGAGTCCTGTAAGAATTCCTGGTTCGATAAAATGGAGGATGACCTCTTGTGCCTCTTCCCTGCCCTCCGTGTGCATTTGTTGATCTCGGATTTCCTCTCGTACCTCTCACGTTTTTTGGAAAGCTGTGTGGATCCAAAAAATTATTGGAGAATTTTTCAA